>NQII01009921.1:10179-49123 GCA_002778355.1 Clitarchus hookeri
AGTTTCTCTGGATCTGCTGAAAGACGTGCATGTAACCGGAACCTTGACGTGCGTATTTCTTACGAGAACCCTGCTTTAACACGTTTTTTTTTTGTCTAGAAGCAAACAAAACGAAAATGTTTAACATAAAATTTAAGTACTAAAATAAAAGATCTCTTATATAAGTCTTAAAAAAAATTTTGTACTCCAATAAAATTAATAAAATAGTAATTCAAATCACACTGTTGGCGAAAGAAATAATTATAAAATAATTCAATAATGGGAGTTTCATTATGCGTTGATAGCGGATTTCCAAACAACACTAAATATATATGAAGGGCTACATATCATAATTTTGATCGTTGGCGAATTACTGGCTTATTTAACTGTGCTAACCGTTGACAGTCGGTACACCGTATACATCCTTGTGAATTGTTTTAAAGAAACAAACTCGGAAGTGCTTGATTAGACCGATATCTTTGTGGTCGTCTAACTCACTGAAGCAAAATGAGATGGTATTTCAATTTGTTTTTGTGATCAGGAAGGTTTATGCCTATCATATAATTTTTATATGCATCTAATATATGGACTAGGCGAGTGTGAGACTGTGAAAGCTGACGTGCAATGTTTTCTGAGTTACATTCTCCACATAGACGTCTCGGAGAACATATTAATCGCTAAGAAATATTTATTCATGAGAAAGTACGGCTCAGAATTCGATACCACTGAACGGCAACTATGGCTGCGGAGAAATAAGCTTTCAAACTTATATATATATATTATATATATATATATGTGTGTGTGTGTGTGTATATAAGCATCATGATGAAAGCAGCCTGTAGGTAGATACAGCATTTGGCATTAACAATTTAAGTATTCGAGAAATATTATAGGAGAAACCTATTCGTTTGTACCGCACTTACATCAATCAAGTTCTGCTAAATCTAACATCCCACCATATTTATAATTAGGTATATGACTGTAATTTAGCTGATCAGTAACATTTCTAGTCTTTGTTCTATATTAAAGAGTTTGGCCCGATGAACGCTGGTGTGTTTGGTATTTAAAATATTCATAACTAAGCAGGCGAGAACAGACACGGCTCTGTGAAGTTTTACTACTAGTATATACTCAGTATGAAGCGTTTTATAGTTCCAGAGATAAAACAATGTTTTAAGAATAATATATGTAAAGGTTAGCTACACTGCTCCATAGACGCTCTGCAACCTCGCTGAAACCTTCCCTTAATTTCTCTATGTTGTTATCACATGTTTATCTTGTGACATCTTTGTTTCTTTACTATGTTGAATGTAAGTGTAATTTAATTATTTTATACAGAATAAAATCACGTTCAACAATCCTACAAATTAAATTACAGGATATCAAATAGTAAGGAGATGACCCAACTTTATGTTCGAGTTGTGAAGCAAGCTGAGAATGACTTTGTGTTCTCGTGTATATCTACTCATAAGGAGGTGTGGTATTTATTACCAGAAGAATACAGATACCTGCAGCTTCACTATACATTATCAAATAAGAAACCTATACAAAATTCAACAGCTGTAATAATAAATTTAAATGGCTATAGAACAATAGCTATAAAGTTTGACGATGATATTAAGTCAGTATATTTCGATGAAGAGGACAATATATGTTTCCAAAAATTGCCATTAGAAGAATACGTTCCCGTGCCGGGATCTCAAACTCATGATCATTTACAACTAGAATTAGAATATCGAATTAAGCTATTGGAGCTTCAGTTCAAATTAAATTCAACTCAAGACGAAACAAAATTACATCACTTTGAAAATAAATTCATTTTAGATGAATTTGAAAAAAAACACTACGATCATACAGAATGGTTACGTAGATTTGAAGACGAGTGCGATCGATTTCAGGTAAGTTCAGATAGACTAAGAATCCAGGATTTATGTTTCTTTGTCACGGGCTCAAAAAGACTGGAATGAAACTAATGTGATAAATATAGGTCTAACCGCTTCCTGGGAGGTTTGGAAGAGTTATTCCCGTAATGATTTTGTTGATAAAGGCTGGTCGATTGTTAGGAAAGCTTTTAACTGCAAATATTTGGGAGGTTCCTTAATCGATTATGCACTTACCAAAGGGAAACTATGCCTGTACGTGGAACCTAAAGTTACTGATTATCTTTTCTTAACCAGATAGTGTTGGTTTACCAAGTTAATCTCAACAACTTGATAGGGAAGAGATAACTACTCTTGATGGTATGTAAACTGGGCTTCGAAAGTTGGAAGACGCTTTTGCCAGAAGGAAAAGGAAAATACAGTTAAGTCCGAAATCTATAAAATAATTTATTTATAAGAAAAATGAACCCCAACAGAAAAATTAAGCTCTACGGAAGGAATTTTCAATTTGTGCTGCCCTTGGTTTTTCAAGTCGTTTCCATCCAGTAGCTGAATGTCGCAACAAGAATTCTGTCTCTAAAACACTACGATCAAATGTGACAGAACATTCTACAAATCTAAATGATATGGAAATATTGAAAGTCGATGTTGATAGAAACAATAAAAACTGAGTAACCGGGCGAAATCAGAACCGCTGATAAAATTAAACATCGTTATTAATGGCAATTTAAAAACCAAAGCTATTTATGATAGCGGCTCAAATGTAACACTAATTAATCAACGAATTGCTGATTTGCTTAAGATGAAATTAATAGAACAAAAAGGTGTACTAAACACAATCAGTGGACTTGATTTCACTTCAACCAGGGCTACAATTTTGCTTCGTATTGGAAATATTACAGACTACATAACTACCTATGTTGCAAATAAAGATAATTTCTCATATGATCTCTTGCTAGGTATCGATGCTATTCAGAAATTTAAGTTGATTCAAAATGAGAATCTAAGAATTTTTCAATTTATAAATAGCGAGAACGTAATAGATCTACACGAAGACCGATCAAATAATGATCAGATGCAGACTCCAGAAGATACTAAAGATTTGGATAGAGATATTGAAGTAAATTTCAATGAAAATTTGAATACAGACGAATTTGAAGCTGACTTACAACATATTGAAAATAATGAGAAGAAACAAACCATTTTACAAATAATTGAAAAATATAGGCATTTGTTTGTAAAAGATAAATTTGATATAGGCAAAGTGCGATCACAAGACGCTGAGATAAAACATCTTATGGACGAATACGTCACCTCTCGCCCATACAAATGTTCAATCCCTGACGATACAGAAATCAGAACACAGATTAAGAAATTACTACAAGCCGGGATCATCGAAAAATTTTATTCTTCATTTGCGTATCCTGTAATGTTAGCATACAAGAGAGACCAAGGAAGAAAATCATGCCTATGCATCGACTTACGAAAATTAAAAAAATTGGTAGTTCCTGAATGTTTTCCTTTCCCTGCGATTCAAGATGTGATCGACAAAGCTGTAAATTGTGAATATTTTACACTATTAGATATCAATTCTGCCTTTTGGTGCATCACACTTAAAGTACAAGATCGAAAAAAAACTTATTTTTTCACTAAGTATGGAAAGTTTGACACGTCACAGTCTGCTCTTCACTCTGTATGTGTTCTACAGGGTGATGGAGCGCTAGATCGCTTAGTCAACCTTATTGCGTAAGCGAACTGAATACATAATCAGGAGTGAAATCAGGTGGCTAATAAACACTTCTACTTTTGATTCGGTTAGCTAAACAGTTATTTTATTGCATCATTACGTTACTCATTATATTGGTATGGTACACTTGTACTCTTGGGTTCCGCTTCTTTCCCCCTTCCCATACCCGTTGGAGGCCTACAGGTCAGAGTTTTAGTTCATAAACTTCAGGGGAAAGTGGTTGGATTTGGAGGCGCGGTTACCTAACTGAGCTGCTACTGTGTGCTGGTTCCTTCTAAGCTTTACGTCCCGCGAAGTCATGTTGAGGCGTCTCTCGGTGACTTCGGCGCCCGCCCTGCGATGTCTCTCTGGCGCTTACGTCCAACTGGATCGCACGCCTGGCGCGAACCCCGCGTCTCTCGAGTCCTCCGGATTCACTGACTTCTCCACCTCCCTGCTGTACCATATCCCGTCCCCTCGAGGAATTCCCTACGTCATTGGCGACCCGATTTACGTCAAACTTCGGCATGCGTCGATCAGGTGATACAAGCCTCACACGCTGACAATCGCATCTCTCCGTCCCCTAGCACGTGCGTCATTGGAAGGAAATATTCGGGAGATGCCGGTATGAGCATTTGACGCACGTTCTGGCAGGTTGTGAAATCGTCGCTCTGTTCTTTGGCTGGACGCGTCATGCGTCAATTTCCTGTTTAAAGTTTTTCCCTTTGGTTTAAAGAGAGCTCCAGCCACATTCCAGAGGATATTTTCAAACATAATCCGAAGAAATAATTTGTATAAGTTCGCCATCAATTACATCGGTGATATCTTGATTTTGTCCCGAACCTCGGAGGACCATCTCAATCATATTATAAAATTTTTACACGTTATCTACTCTGAAGGCTTTAAATTAAAACTACTTAAATTATTGTTCGCAGCCAAATCAGTGAGGTACCTTGGGCACACTATTTTGAAGAACACAGTTTCTCCAGCCCAAGGAAATTTAGCCTCTATCCAAAATTCTCAAAGACCTTCTGATAAGAGTGGTGTGCGGAGTATTCTGAGTTCTATAAACTTAGACTTGAGATATACAGAAAATAATACGCAGAAACTAGAACCACTATATCAACTACTGAGAAAGGTATTTTTTTTAATGTATTATTTATAATAAAAGTAAAAATTTCAACCAGTTTTATGATACGAAAGAATTTCAAGGAAAAACATGTAATACTCCACTGCTGGTAACAAAAAAATTTTTTTTTATGTATCTAATCAATTAACAACTTATATATACATACACATATAAATTAATAAATTGTAGGGATTGCCATCATAAAATAGAGACGTATCACTAATAATACTTTATATCACTGTAATTTATGATTTATAATTTTATAGAAAACCAATACTTTGTACAATTTACGACGTTCAATAGATATTATTACATATTATTGACACATATTTCTTATATAATAAGTAACATTTATTACTCCAACATTTTATTTTCTTATTATATTTTAAATAATTATGTAAATGTTGCTTTAAGTATCTTTTCCATTTCCCACTTAAATATTGAAACGTTTTAGAAATGCAGCTGCACGATTTTTATTAATTTTATGAAAGTTCTAATTATAAATTAAATAATTTTGTACGTTTCGATACAATACCATCAGTGTTCTAACCCCGTGACGTCATGTACCGTTTTATTAAGTAACAATTATTTTAACACATCACTATTCTGTCAGTGTTCTAACATGTATTCATTTTTCAGCACCTGTATTTTCTGTACAACTACACATAATAACTGTTGTAACGGGGAGGGCAATGAAATTACGACATTTTAATGCTTTAAATATTAATATATTGTTTTTTATTTTCATTGTGATTATTGATTCATTTTTTTTCTTCATTCTTTACAAGCATTGATGTAATTAACGAGCCACGCCAAGTAGTGCTTACGGACTCACGAACTCAAGAAAGGCTGACGCGTTCGCGAACCGCCTGCGGGGCATCCGCCGCACTCGCGTGGAAGACAATTTGCACACCCAGCAGAAATGCAAGTTCAAGAACCTCAAGGCTACTGTAAACAAACAGCCCACTAAGAAGCATTTGGCTTCGAAAGCCGGTCAAAAATAGTTGAGTAGTTTTTTTTTATGAAAATGATTAAAAATGCATGAAATAATAGAGTAACAGTTTTATTTTGGTATAATCAAGGTTACAGTATAACAATAAAATAAAAGTAGTTTATTTCAGGCATAGACCATATACATGTCCACAACAATTAAAACTTTTTATAAACTAAACAAAAAATTTTAAAAAACAGACTCATTATTTAGAGCCTTCTTAGAATAGAAATGTCTCAGTATTTGAATTGTTTGAGTATAGAAATCAGACCAGGATAAATAATGTGAATTAATAAAAGACACAATTTGGTCTACATGAAAGAAAAGTACTCAGAGTGGACCTCTTCTGCTCCATCTTCTGTTTCTTCGTTCGGTCCTTCTGGTTCGAAAATATCTAATGTTGCAGCTAAGAAGGGCTGGCTTTTGCTTTGTTTTCTTTTACGCTGGCAACTAACTAACGGATCGGAAGTCANTATCTAATGTTGCAGTTAAGAAGGGCTGGCTTTTGCTTTGTTTTCTTTTAAGCTGGCAACTAACCAACGGATCGGAAGTCAAAAGCAGCCTATTTAAAACGACTTGGTTGCACTGTACCCTCGAAAACTTCCTGGAATAAGCTAGCCGGTATGACCGATAATGTTTATTTCCAGTCCCCCGCAGCCTCCTCAGACAGCTGGCTGATAGGGAGGATGATAAGTTTGATTACTGTTGAGCCATGCACAAGGATTTTGTGGAGAGTTGGCGACATTGGGTGCCACTCATAAAGCTCCACATACATTTTTGCAGTCTCTTTACAAAATGCTTANAAGTTTAATTACTGTTGAGCCATGCACAAGGATTTTTTGGGGAGTTGGCGACATTGGGTGCCACTCATAAAGCTCCACATACACTTTTGCAGTCTCTTTACAAAATGCGTCGAATTTTGTTGCGTTAATTTTATGGCCAGATGACATCGCTTCAAGTATACCCTTCAGTTTTACTATAAAATATTTGTTTATGCCTGTAATTTCAGCAGCTAGGTCTAGGTCACAAAAAATCTTCCCGATGTATTGCCCGAATTGGAATTGCCGAAACCGGCGTTTGGCTTGTCTATTATCAGTCCAGTCCTCTCTCCCTATAGTCTTTGTGTATTCTGTCATTGTTTCCCTTAACATTTTTTTTGTCTTCAGCTGTTCGGGCTTGCCTTTTTTTAAGGGGCAGTTTATATGACAGATGTAAGATTGATTCAAATAGACGGATCCTTGCATTCAAAATAGTTAACCCGAATCTTAATGATTGGGGATCCCCCACACTTGTATTTTCAAACTCATTAAAACCTTTGGATGTTTTTCTACATATGTAACATCTCATTGTAGGTATTGTACTAGTTGCCGCATTGCACAACTTGGCATCAGCCCATGTTGGAAGCAATGTATGTCGCACTTATATGATCTCTTTTGAATTTGATATTTTTTCTTGAGCAATTGCTTTGCTTGATCCTCTACGTACTGTATTTCTTCCTTCGTGATGTCGACAGTTTCCTGTAGAAAACGAATGCGAATCGGCAGGCAGAAATGTGTGGATGATTGCGTGGAATTTTGCCACAAAATGTTTATCTCGTCACCAATGTCAAATTGCAATCTCAAGGGAACCAAGGAACTTTGGAATATATTGGAGTCATCATGAGGAACATCCGAGAACTTTTGTTGGAACTGCTTTTGATGGGAACCATCACAACCCCATGTTGTAATGAGCTCCAGATTTTTTTAATTCTTCATCAGTACAGTTGTGGAAAACATCTTCAAGATAAAGACAAAGTCTTGTAGTAGTGTGATCGACTAGGTCTTGGAGGACAACTTCAGCGCAGGTCTCCGTAACTCTCACGGACTCTTGTTTTGGGTAGCACTATTTCTTTGCTTCTCTAATAAGTGTATAAAAAGGGAAGATACTTTTTTTCGATTCGTGCAATAAATCCCACTGTTTCCTTGTAAAGCCACCTTCAACAAAGAAAAANAAGGGAAGATACTTTTTTTCGATTCGTGCAATAAATCCCACTGTTTCCTTGTAAAGCCACCTTCAACAAAGAAAAATTATCCTTCTTCTGGTGTGTATTTCTTTATTTTGGTTTTTTGAGCCGAATCTATGGCGTTTCTGTACTTTTTGGCTCTTGTTGCCGAGGATATAACATCTTTTATTATTTTAGAAGCCCCACAGTTCCCTAATGCTTGTCGACTAACGCTGGCTGCGTAGGTAAGTTCCTGGACAGGTACCTGCTCCCGAAGATCTTTTGTTTTCCGACATTTACTGCGATCAGACAACTCTAGGAAGTCCTTGCTTGACCGTCCCGGCTTAGTACGTGGTGTCCAGTTATGTACTGATATTGAAGCACTCAGCCGTTCTTCGTGTTTTTCTAAGAATCTTTCTTCGATATAATTAGACGATGTCCATATCTTTAAATCTGATTTCAAATGCCTCCAATCATGATTTATGGTTTGGAATTAGTTTTGGGGACATTTCGATATATCCCGAATTTTTTGTTCCATGAATAACACTTTGTCATCTTATTTCCTTGATGGGCTTTCTTTGAAAAACATATATAATGATCTACGAGAAATCTCCATAACATTTGATGACGAATCTGAAAGAAAATAACATTAAATTTAAAAAACGCAAAATATTTGAAATACGTAACTATCAACTTTGAAATTATGTTTATCAAATTAGTGGAAATATGTGGAAAATATATTTGTATAAATAACATGTTAGAACCCTATAGTTTAAAGTAAAAATACGTTTTTAACACTATCACCTCCGGTACTATATCAAAAACAACTTTTAGTGCAACAATAAAACGTATCTTTTATATTGTGTATGTGTTTCATTGTTTGCCCAATAAAATACTAAATACTTAATTAAATCAAACAAATCATACATGGTAATTAAGTACATACAATGTTGTACAGTGTCCATGAGAAATATGTTTCACAATTAACTTCAAACCACATAAAACACCAACCGAAAGTTTGGCAAAACCAAAGCGTATCGACAATAAAGACGTGCGTAATAGACAAGGTCCGGATTCCAACTACCTGCTCTATGGAATAGTGACTTACAGGTAGACATAAATACCGGTGTGGGATAGTGTGGTTAGTTGGGTAGAAGAAAAATGCTATTTGGGTGCGATTGTTAATAGATAGTGTTGTGGACTTTTAACCGGTTTTCGAAGTCAAATGCTCCTTAGTGCAGCCCAGCGTTTGATCGGCTCACCTTGCCCGAGGACTGCACGAAGGCAACTGGAAGTTCCTTATACCTGAATTATCTGTCTACTTTAATTCCTTTCAAATATGTTTCCTACCGTAGCGAAGTAGACTTCAACCCGATCCATATCCCTGCTGCCACAACATGAACCTCGCAACTCCCAGTCATCTCCATAATCTACCCATAATCCCCCATAACTTTGGGGGAGATGTTATGGTGTGATCAGGCCTTAGCTGAACGGCTTACCTGATCACACCTTCAAACATTAAACTTGGAAACGAGCGGGATTGCAACACCACCATTTGGTCGTCGACCCTTGCGAAAGAAGACAGTTGCAGAAATCCTCTCCACCGGTCACTGAGTGGGGCCGCAAAAACCACACGCTTGATATAGGCCGGCGTAACACCCGGAACAGCGTCTTTTCGTCTTTTGTCCTTTGCTCATCGACCCGACCAGCGAAGCAGACCAGGAAGTTGGGTGTGTCCGGCCGTCGTTAACCGTCTTGTAGAATCAGCCTCCGGCAACATTACCAAGGTAATAACTTTCCAGTTAGGTTTGAATAAAATGGCGTGAATTAAAAGTAATGAATAATCATCTTGGTATTCAATTTAAAGCTCCCCAGATCAAAAGTCATTTAAATAGCAAATGTTTAATCTTCATGTAATAAAACTCATCTTATAACGAATTGGCTGAAAAGTTAGTTCGTAGNATTTAAATAGCAAATGTTTAATCTTCATGTAATAAAACTCATCTTATAACGAATTGGCTGAAAAGTTAGTTCGTAGCAATATGCGCTTACTGCATCATTCTAAATGCATACATTTGTATTGTAAACTTAGCGTAACTTTTAGCGATTGGCACCAAGTCACTGCATCCAAGCATGTTAATTGTAGCAGTAGTTGTATTCTTTAATGTAGTCTGTAGTACAATATGCCACTCTCTTTGTTGTGTCTAGTTTTCATGCATTCGTTGGTTTTTCACATTAATGATAATAACTTCAGTGTCGACGTTTTTCGCACTGTTATGAGTTTGAGGTTTCAGTGCAGAATTAAAATACGTGTGCTTTGTTACACTCATGTACCTGTAAACATACATAGCTGCCAGTTTTTCCGACCATAACCACTAAAACACACCATTATTGTAAAAATATATCTTACAGAGACGACAATTAGATTGCCGCTTTAAAAAAAATATCTTAAGTTGAGCTTTATACACTGAAGAGCCAAAAAACCGGTACACCTGCCTAATATCGTGTAGGGCCCCCGCGTGTCCGCAGAAGTGCCGCAAGACGACGTGGTATGGACTCAACTAATGTATGAACGTATGCAGAAGGCATGGAAATCTGTCGCAATTTGAGAAATGTTGCACGCCTGTCACGTTTAATCATTCTCGTCAGTCGTAGTTTGTCCCGTTCGTTCACGATCTTTTTACGGCCGCAGAGATATCGAAGATTTGATGTTTTACCGGATTCCCGATATTCAAGGAACACTCGTGCCATGGTCGTACGCGAAAATCCAAATTTTATCGCTACCTCGGACATGCTATGCCCCATCTCTCGTGCGCCACTATAACACCACGTTTAAACTAACTTAAATCTTGATAACCTGCCATTGTAGCCGCAGTAACCGATCTAGCAACTTTGCCAGACGCTNGATCTTTTTACGGCCGCAGAGATATCGAAGATTTGATGTTTTACCGGATTCCCGATATTCAAGGAACACTCGTGCAATGGTCGTACGCGAAAATCCAAATTTTATCGCTACCTCGGACATGCTATGCCCCATCTCTCGTGCGTCACTATAACACGACGTTTAAACTAACTTAAATCTTGATAACCTGCCATTGTAGCCGCAGTAACCGATCTAGCAACTTTGCCAGACGCTTGTTGTCTTATATAGGCGCTTCCGACCGCATTGCGATACTCTGATTGGTTCCATACCTCTGTTATTTGCATACGCACGCCCATACAAGTTTTTTTTGTCAATTCAGTTTACGTGAACATCAATGTCCTTTTCTGTAATATGCATAAAGTTTTCTGCTTAAAGAAATGCACAATTATACACCTTTCATATTCGTCAGAGTACGTAAAGTTTGTACATGTCTCCGGAAATGGTATACACACGTACATGGGGAAACGTATGAGTGTATGTTCTAATGCCTAACCCTTAAATAGTATATTATGTTTTCCACTTCGTTTTACATTACTATTCGTTTCACAAAGATTGTATTTGCAGTTCCTAACAATCCCTTTAATATGATTACTTTATTTTATTGTAGCCTAGTCTAGCAACGTATTTAAAATAACATTTAAATCATTGTCACTGACTTGCTTTTCTATAGAATTTTATAACCCCGAAAAATATACATTGTTCTCCTAGATGCTGTTTGTAGTGCAACTTACAGTTATGTATTTGGGCTGTGAGTTTCTGTAACGTATATAATATCAATATATTTTGAAAGTTTACTTCTATTTACTGTTATTAGCCATGTAGGACATACCATGGATATAATAAAATACCCATAGTAAACCGTCAGANTTTACTTCTATTTACTGTTATTAGCCATGTAGGACATACCATGGATATAATAAAATACCCATAGTAAACCGTCAGAATTTGTTATAAGTCACTCAAAACTCATGCTAAACAAACATTTCGGGACAAATTTTATAACAAAATATAAAGGTGTGTTGGGTTCTCATTACTAATCAACTAGCCTGCTTCTATAAACGGATATATATTCTATTATTGGCTCATTCGGTTCTGGTTTCACTCGTGTGGAAAACGTGGTGGACTCGGCAGATGGCCGGTGGGATTTCCCTCTTCACAGCAAACTGCTCTCCTTGAAATGGGGGTCATATTTCCTGTAATTTGTTCTGAAAATATGGTCGTCTAAAACATCTTCTTAAAAATTAGATCATTTTAGTGGGTTGTAGAAATTATTTACTTTGCAAGTGAACTTAAAATTTTATTTCACCAAGGTTTTGAAGTGGGTAGGCGAACATTCCTCTAAATAAACTGTATTAGCTATTCACTTTTAATTTAGCAGTCCTGAAATATCCTTGTTGAGTGTAGTAAATTACATAAATAAACCAAAATTTCTGTATAAGTTTTTCTACCCCACAGAGCCATTCGTAGCATTTAAGAATATGGAATATTATATATTCATATCTTGCGTAAAGTATTTTAATTGTAGCCGGTGCTGCTAGACAGTAAGTAATTAAATATTTTATTTGTTCCTAGCAGTTAGATTCTTTAATCGCACGTAAGTGAATTATTTCGTACAAATAAGATGCTTTCTTTCTTGAAGTTGATATTACACTTTATGGAAACTTTAGTACGTTCTAACTACAAATAAAAAAATTAGAATTTATGACTTATAAATTGTAATTTAACTATATAAATATATATTATATATTATATCAAGTATATATTAGTTTATAAAATATATAATTATATAATAATTCCAACAAATTATGAACTTAACTACAAACTATACGAATTTTTATAATTTTATATTCCCGTAGTACCATAAAAATAATTTTTTTTTGCTACCAAAAACATGTTAATAAATTTGGAATATGAAGGCCACTGAGAACGTCGAATTTAACAAGAATTTGCAGTTATTTGAATGGAGTTATATTTTCGTCGTTCGGTAATGATTCTATATTAATGTGTTTTCCTTATTTTATAGCGAAAATATTTTTCAGTTTCACCCAGTTTTTTTTAATTATTGTTCCAAGATGTTTGTCCTGCGGGAATTTTTCATAACTTCTCATTGCGTGAAAAAGTTCAGGACTTGAAATTTCGTTTGCAATATCGAAGAACTACTAGATTGGAAATGAGAAATGTCGAAGTTTACAGCTTTGAATCAGTCCGCGGCTGCGGGTGAAAGTTACTCAGCGTGAAACAGGATATCAAAGTTTGGTCGTTATGTCCCGTGTTTGCTCACAAAGTTATCTGCCATCTTGATAATGTTTATGGACTATTCGTATTGCTCCTCCTATAATATATCTGGATACAATTTAGCTAGGAAATGTGTGCAGCCCCGTTCACTGCAAGTACATTCAAGTAAACATTTCCAGATGTCAAGAGATTTTAGCAGCAATGTTGAAGACTAACTTGCTTCTTAGAAAATACGAATGACTGAATATGTAAAATGATTAACTGGCTGAAGTAGACGCAGTGAAAGATTCACAAAAGTTATTTTAGAGATTGTTTAGAAACAGCGAAGATTTCCACTTTCTCTAATCTCCCTCTACTATGAAGAGTCAATATAGTAAAATAAAATGAGATATAAGCCTAAAAAAAGTTGATTCCGACTGAGATCTAGCAGGTTACATTTCAGTAAATTTATATCTGCTCCACAGACCCCAAGCTATAAATCAGCGGTAATTTTGCAAATACTCATTGTTTGACATAAATATATATTCAGTTATCCAGATCATATAATATTCTGTGAATTAATTTTTATGGGGCATTGTGACGGTGTTGGCACACCAAACAGCATTAATATCAGTGCAGAAAATAGTAATTCCTAACACGGGGAAGGATCGATGAGGGATCTGAGGCTTACCCTGTCGGTGATCCGTCTGATGTAAGTCGTCGTGGACGTTGGTACCGACGCGGCTGCGTAGCTTGGCAGGCGAGCGCAGACTGTCGGCTTGGAGGCTTGAAGCTGCCCACACCCCTTCACTGCCGATACCGCACTCCTTCCAACGTGTATTGATGGCATCTAGCAACCGTCTGGCACTACCTTCGACGTCATCATGATTTGAATGTTAGTGGACTCGGACCAACGAAACTTTCTGGAATGTTCCTCAATACACAGGTTAACGTGTATCCGTTTATAAAAAGAGGTCTCTTTCATCTTGGGAGAGACTGGATAGGGACCTAAATGTGAAAACATTATAACTTGTCAGAATGCATATCCTGTCATGTTTGATGCAGGCATTTTATAGGGCATTTATAAGGAAACATTTTAAGATAAGTTTTCTCATTTTCTGTAATTTTGCAATGTTAAAATTTTGGGATAAGTAAGTATTGCCATTGGAGCCCATAATTAAATGTAAATTCATGTAATTTTCATAACAACATTATAATTGTAACGTATTTAAAACCCTATTTGGGTATTTGCATTTTTATAATACTCGTATTTTTATATATGTAGTTTATGAGAAAAAAGAAGATAACGAAATAAGTCCGGAGATAAAGGAAAAGAAAACTATAAATTTTTAAAATCATTTTTCACAATTTTGGGGCTGAATAATATTGTATTCCAATTCATAGGATCGTTGAACTGTTGCAATTTATTGCGACTGAATTATTTGTTTGCACTCTGCTATTTAAACTCTTCTGCTTGAAGATTTTGGTAAGACTCATTTTTCTTAAATGATTGGAATGGAAGGAAGGGGAATTGAAGGGCACTGTCATGGAGTAGTAGAGGTTCCTGTGGGTGCCCCCACCCCGTGACAGCATCCTAGGTAAAACATAAAATTAATCAGTATTGAAAGAGTTTGAAAACTGGAAACTTTAAAAATCTTAAGAATAAATATACATTTTCTGGTGATACTATTCTTCCAGGAAAATTATTTTATAACAATAATTTATTAAAATATGGTTTTGTTAGATATGAATTTACTTTTTATGATGCACCATTTTAAAATTGATTAAAATACTATTTGTTATAATATATTATATTTTACAAAAAATAATATTATGAGACCAATCACAGTTGTCTTCAAAATTTATTTCTTTATTTCTTTATTTACTTAGTCCTTCGCGTTTACTTGAGCTCACACGAAACTTACTATTTTTATAATATTAGTAATTTCTGTCGTCACTAACGTTGTGCTGCCGTATTAACAGAGTTGACAACCATCCTACGTCAAAGACGATTCTCATAGCTATTGCACTGGTAACTGGAATGACGCACTGCGGCGAATTAAATGTAATGTCAATACATTAATTTGTGATGCATGGTACTGTTCTTGCTAAGAACTCGATAATTCATCTCTTTGCACGTAACACATTTTCTCGAGAAAGAATTCCTGTATTAAAATTAATGTAAAACGACCCCATTGTTGTCACTTAGGACTGGCACTTGGGGACCGAAAGTATCATTTTAGTATATTTCATAATAATTTGACCATACCAAGGTAACGTCAGCTCGAAAGACAACATACTTTGCTGAATATCAGCTACGAAAATATATTTTCTGTAATGCCGGCAATTACAAATATATTCTGTTCTTATCTCAGAAACTTTAAATACCAATCGGAATTATTTCACATGAAAAATAAACTGCCTGCAGTTGTGGTTTAACCATAATTATTACGTAAATAATTAGACTTATATACTTTATTAACATAAATAAAACATGGTTAATATAAACAGATGACAAATAAATACTTAGTGGTTTTTTTACCTACGTTTTACCTAAAAAATTTTCGTTTTCACAAAATTCGTGCCAAGGCCTCTAAACTTTACATTCGGTCAACGAAATTGCTGATCCAGATTCCAAGTATGCCGATTTACAACGTTCGTTACGGTCAGTTTACTTTTCATGATAAGAGCACTGCCATTAGAACAATAAAAAAGAGAGAGATGTAGCGTTGGGCATTTCAAAAAATTTCACCTTGGCAACAAATCAAATAGTGTCTAACGATCTGGCTGTATTAATGCGAAATATTATTTCTTAATTTTCAGTAGTGACTTATGAAAAGAGTTTACATAAAATTGCCATGTAAGCGTATAGGTTATCATTACGCATATTCAAAACAAACTGTGACACTGAAAAAAGCTTTTCTTAGAAATAAATTCCCCATCACCGCTTTTCTCTGCCAGGGAAATACGCTCTGTGACCAAGTGGTGCTAATAATTAAATTGAATAACATAACAAAGTATTTATAAATTGCGCAATATATGTTTACACATCTGTGCAACCTCTCCACAAATATTACTGATTCTTCGATATAATTTTGATCGGTAATGTGTCCATTCGCGAGGTGGCACGGACTATAAATAATACTTTCCTATTCGTTGTAATTAACTCTCGTCTCAGTAAACGCTGGCTTTTGTGGCGTAGTTGGTTACATGTCAGTTCAATGCGCTGGGGGTACTGGGTTGGGATATCGGGGAAAGGCATGGGTGTTTCTGTATATTAATTTGCATAGCGCGTAGTCTACCGCCCAATTAAGCCATGCTCTTTCACAAAACAACTTCAACGCCACAGTCTACGGTGTTTAAACGCTTCCTCGTCCACAGAGAAGAAAATGTGTCTGCTTTTCACCGCATGACTGTGCTTGGGAACTATGAAAACAACTGCGAGTTACGGTTATACAAGTCTCCGAACCGAAATACTGTCGAATAGGCACTCATAATCTGAGCTAAAGCGAGGGCCGGATGCGATCCTTGGTATGTCAGTGTAACTCCTGAGCAGCTATGACTACTGCAGACTAAATATGAGATAGGTCGATTTTTGTCTTCTGCGCATGTAGAGTAAAATCTAAAAGAGAAAATAATGCGCAGTAGACCAAAAAGTGTCGGGCGAGTCAGGAGAGATTATTGTAGCTGCACGAAGGGGTCGGGTTGTGCAGTAGTAACAGCGGCTGAGAGCGGTTCGGCGAGAGATGCTCCACGTTCACGCAGCGCGGTGTTATACAGCGCGAGAATACACAGCGATGTTATCTGTTTGTATGTATAGCGCCAGCAGTTTCATGTTGCTTCCATTCTTCCAGTGGCGAGCGTTCGGGAGAGCCCTCCCCTACACACCCTCAAAGCTACGCGAATATTATTTTCACATTTGAACTTTACTATACCCACACTNACACTGACCCGCCCATCGCTACTACAACATGTGGTCAAAAGTGTTGCACGTGATTGTTTACATTAGAATTTTCAAAAGAAACACTTTCTGACATAATTATAATACTTTTAACAACTTGAATATAATCTAGCTGTATTAAAAGTGAGTTAGCGAAAATACAGACATTTGAAAACACATACTATCATAAACAGTGTTTTAACCTTAAAAACTGTTCATGTCGTGTCTGATAGTGCTATTGACAGAAAAACCGTCAAAAGTTTGATCATGGATAGTGGCTACTTAGCATCTCGTATGTGCACTCTACTTTATATTCCCTCTACTTTTATTCAATATTAAGTTCTGTATTATTTTATATTAACTTTGTTTCCGAAAATATAGCCAAACTGCGCATTTTTTTTTATAATACGCCAGATAACAAAAACTGAAGTTATAAATGTGGCTCAAGTGGTACTGCACGAGATTTTAATTATTAAATTTTATGTCTATGGTTAAATGGTTGTGGTCAAAAAAGATGTATTACATGGAATTCCTTTATTTGTAAATTAATAGACTTTTTCAAATAACGATCGTGAAATTTTTTCCTTACAATTAATAAAATTACTGCAAACATTACAGGACACATGGTTAAAGGAATTTGAAGCCGAATTCTATCTTAGAACATGCGCAAAATTAGCTTATTTAACGTATTATATTATAATATAAATGAAAAAATGGTAATTTTTGATAACTTGTGCGGTTAAGTTTATACAGGCCAAGCCACACTGTAAGTCATGGTTCCAAAAAATGTATATAAATATATATAGCAAAGATTGTAAATCCGCAAGGTCATGATATATTTTCGATATCTTTTACGGTTTTATTGTTTGCGACGAGTCTCCAAAAGTGGAGATATTTCAATGCCAAATTCTGTTTTTTTTTTTTGTGAGTAGGAAAGGGAAAAAAATTATAATTTTAGTTGCATATATATATATTCTCTAGTATATTTATTTTCTTTATGAAAAGGGGAGAGAAAATTGGAAGCTTCGCTGCTAGATGCTAGGTTTACTGAAGTGAATGCAAGCATGACAAAAAATGGCAGACCATTAAGCCTAGTTTATGAAATATTCTATCCACAACACCGAACCCCCACTCTCTCATTACCGGTCGTCAATTCCCTTAAACTTTTCTACATTACATGTTTTGATTAGTTTAAGCAATTTTCATCACACTAATTGGCTTCTATCATCTTCCAAGGTTGTCAACTTTTGCCATCACATGTCTAACTTCTACTTTTCTAAAACATTCCTACTACTAATTCTTCTCAAAATATTTTTATAAAATTATGTCTAATCAATTAAATTGCATTAAAATAATTGCGTACAAAGTGACGTCACTGATATTTTCAACCATTTAATTTACGTTGATAAGATGACTAGCAAAATTATTAATTGAGCGTTATTAAAGAGCATTATTATTTTACCATCTGCATCAATGGTCTTAATTATGTTCCTCCAATTTTTTATACATTAATGAGGATTAAATGCAGGTTTTTTATAAATGTTTTAACTAATTATGTATTAAATGTTTTGATGACACTAACGAAACGCTTATAAATATACAAAGGTTACCTCTTCTCGAATTGGAAAAAGAAATTCCGGCATTTTGCAATGTTTTTCATCGTTGTTAATTACAATGAAGATAACGCGAAGAAGGGATCCCACCAGTTAGCACGAAGAGCTTCCACTCGACTTGACTAGCAAACACCATCCATTCAAGTTCAAAAGTCACAACCCAGAATGCTATTTAGCACGTCGCAACTGCGCTGAACCTGTCAGGCACGTCTTTCTTTCCCAGGAGGTGTCTTCTCTCTTCCCCAGTCACTCTCGCTTCCACGCTCCTGNGGTGTCTTCTCTCTTCCCCAGTCACTCTCGCTTCCACGCTCCTGACAAGAACAGAAGCAGAAGAACAGCCGAGTGCGAGAACGGCGTGAAAACTATAAAGAAACGCAGCTAACCGAACGGCACCTTCAGGGGCTGCGTTGTAAAAATACCTGTTACGGAAAAGGGGGTTTAGAAAAAGGGGGATGTGGAGGCAGGGGTGAAACAGCGAGGTCGTGTGTGTTCTGGAAGAGTCGTAGACGAGTGGCCATGGTGGAAGAAGAAGGGCAGCGTGGGGGAAGGTGGCAGGGGTAGTTTATACCACCCGCAGCGCGCTACTGAAAGGCGAGCTCGCTCTCGTAGCTGCAATTACCCGCACATCCATTGTTAGCGGGCCATTGTTCGCAACTCAGGTGTGTTGTTAAGGTTGTTAGCGGGCCGGGTAAGTCCCTGCTGCCGTCACGTGACTACAGCCAGCCATAGCTCGGAAGGGGAGGGGGGGACTGTCTGTGTATTTTCCGGCCTCCGCCGCCACCTGCTCTCGAAAATCTTTGCAGCTCTGCGCAAAAGAGCCGACGCTGTGCCCAGCTATAACTGAGGAAACCTAGCACTATCTGTCGGTAGTCATACAGCCAAAAAAAAGTTCGCTTAACGTGCTTCCTGCTCCGGATTTNTGCGCAAAAGAGCCGACCCTGTGCCCAGCCATAACTGAGGAAACCTAGCACTATCTGTCGGTAGTCATACAGCGAAAAAAAAGTTCGCTTAACGTGCTTCCTGCTCCGGATTTACTGTTCCGGATCACGCTCGTTTTAACTCTTAAGATTCTGGCATGAATAGGATTCTACAGTTGTTTTATACAAGTCGCAGTATGGGAAATTAATCTTAATACGGGGATTAATAGAAAAGGTAAACATAATTTAAATGTTTGAATAAAGAATATACCGATGATTATATATAATTAACCAAGTGAATGTTGATAACATAGCTACAATACGTTAAGTTGCCTTAAAAATAAATTTTACGCTTAACCATTATTTTAAACAAACGATTTTTCAGTCGAGGATCGAACATCCTTGATGCTATAGTACAAAGCACTGCTATAAATCATTCCTCCCCACCCCGCGTATATGAAAGTCACGAACATAGTGCATATATGAACACAGATTTTTTATGAATTAATACTCTCTACCGAGACGAATACAAAATCAGCTGGGGTGTAAGTATATGCGTCACTTCACCTCAGCATACGCTCAATATAGTTCTACAAATCTAGAGACGGTTAATTAAATAGTCGTACAGCACTCACAGATAATTCAAGCAGCAGTAGCAGAATACGTCACCTCTCCCCAGTTTAGGTCAAACAACTGGTTGGTGGTAGGGAGGTCACTTCTCGAGCGGTAATTTTACCCCCAGCACGATCGAAACGCATTTCTTTGTCAATAGCACCAATCAATAGCCACCGAAGAGAGAAATATACAGAAACGAAATGTAGTGGTTCCTTTGATGTGAGTGGACGTATTCGACGATTAGCTTTGCAAAGCTCTGTACTGGTCCATGTGCCATATTGGCTACCATGTGCTGCGAATCATTCCCTACTGACTGGCCTGCCTCTTGGCACGTAAGTTAACCGGCGCTGATTGGCGAATGGCGTTCCGGTATGTTACTAGTCAGTGACGCCAATTTTCTGATGTATGCAACTGTAATTCAGTGGTTTATAAAAGCATTTCGTACCACCACATATCGTATAGAAATTCTTTCTCCCAACGACAGGACGTCGTGAAAATGACGACATTCTGTTCTAGAGGTCAGTAAATTTTATTGGCTATCGTAAAATATTGAAATCTTAAATCAACTGCAGCAGTTGACAAAGAAGTAGAGCTTGCATACTGGCCTAAAGAATTACTCCTCGCATATGAATGACATGAATTAAAATCCGTCTACAAACACCTACCGGCCTATCTGCAACAGAAGGAAGAGATTCGTGGCTGTCTCCCATGGCTAGAGTGTTTTCAAGGTAATGCTACCATTAGAGACACACCACATTCGAGGAGCTGGTGTAAGACACATAGGAAGAGAGCAGCAGCATAAATAAAAACCAGGCACCTACAATGCTGGATGATGAACGACTGTAAAGAAGATAGTGATAGAATGGTCAACTTCGCAGGCTAGTCAGCCATTGACCTGATAAGACAACATTTTACAGTCCAGCAACCATGCTGTGGTTTGTTGCCATAGACAGCAGTCAACATATGAGGCAACCCAAGACAGGCAACGCAAACTATTATGCAGTGTGAATAGTATACAAGCAAGAATAATGAAAAAATTATTGTCACTTCATTGTCGAGTGTGGTGGAAAGCAGATAGTAAAGACTCCATTCATCTACCGCGATCGCCTACGCTGTTATAGTAACAAAAAGAGAACGATGTTTGAAGACTTACCATCTGTAACACTGACTGTATCGTCAACAGCAAGGGACCTTAGCGATTCGCTACAGACATCACGGAAACATTCTTACTTCTGCGGAAATATTTTTAGTATAAACTGTAATGCACTGCAACATGAAAGTAGCCATTGCATGTTCAGCATTGCAAAAAAGACGTACAACTGCGATAACTGCAATGCGTTGATTGCCCGCTGTGATAACCGGTATAGGCATAGCTAGAAGTGCAAAGGCAATGTTTGTTGTTAATAGGGAAGCGAGTGCAAGTATTGCTGCAAGAAATTTTCTAGCAGCTCTAGTGTCAGACGACATGAAGACAGTAACTGTCCATTCATCATCGCTTACAAGAATTACCCATGTGATAACTGTGGTGTGGTTTATTCAAATAAGTGTATCTTGAATGCTCACAGCAGGAATTGTTCTACAAAAACAGACATCATTATTATTTTGGTCGAATGAAGAATAAGTTGAACATGTTAGTATTATAACGTTTTCTTACATGTTTGTAAAGTAACAAAAAATTCTTTATTATTCGTTAATTTTATCCCTGCTTATATTAAGCTGTTCGGGAGAAACGATTAAGACTAATCTGAGGTACATATGCATGGAAGACGTTATTCATTTTAGCATCAAATATAAATTTTTCTGATGCTCGTACGCTGTGCCTTTATACGTACAAATAATTGTAAGCTGCGATGATATAAGAAACTTAAAAATATATGTATGTATATTCTTAGTACATACATTGGCATGGATTTATGCGAAAACCAAAATGTCATTTATAAAATAAATATGCGAACTTTGTCGATTTTTTTCGGCGATTATGTCTGGTGTTATTAAAGGTGAAAAGAATACAATAATTTTATATGAACTGTATTAATTATTATGATATAATTCGAACGCAACTAAAAGAATAACAACTTTCCTCCTAGTTACCAGTGGTACTCTTGAATATGTATATACAGGCATCTGCATGACCTCGGTTCAAGCTCAAAAGTTATTCGTTCTCGGCAGGAGTCAGTTTGACATAAGCTGGGTGTATGTTCTTATCTGCTTGAGGGTGATGCACGCCTCTCATGTTGTGAAATCGATTACTGAGCATATGTCTATATGCATGGCTTATTGGATTATTCTATCACCAGTTGGTAAAACAGTGTTTTGTTGTGGCTAGACGTTTTAGAGACAACTTAATGTCTGTAAAGAGTACATGTAAGAAAGGATTGCCCTCCGAACTAGTACAATATGACTGGTGTAGTACACCATTTATTAGAAGCAATAATTTTGAATATGCAATACAAGATATGTAAAGGTTGTGTTATATTGTCTTGATGGTATGGTTGAAAAAATATTGGTTAGTATGGTAGGTGGTAGGTTGTTAGCATTATTGGTAGAAACTTGACGTAAACACAGTCGTGTCTCTTTTTTGTATGATTTTTTTTCATATGATTTGACAAATATTTCGTTCTATTTTTTTTTTTGCGTAAATATTTCGTTGATTTGTACTAATAGTATGCTAGAGGGTGTCCTCAGATGAAATTATCTGTTTGTATGGCATGTTAGTACTGTAAGTCAGAATGATTGATTGAAATATTTTGGTTCGATTTTTGATATGACTTGCCAGTATGGTTTGTTGGTTTGCTGGTATTGCATGATGATATGGGTTTTGAAAATGACTGGTATGATGTGGTCGGCAAGTGTTAATGGCTAACATGTATCCGGCTGGAACATTTGATTTGCTGGTCTGGTAGTATTAATATGACATTTTAAAACATAGCACAACTTCTGTATTTTAGAAGTTTATGTATATAAAATAAGAGTATTTAAATAACTTAAACGGCAATATAATTTAATTTGATACTACACTCTGTGAGAATTGAACCAAAGGCAGAAAATTAAAAAAAAAACTGAGCGAATTATAATCAGTACCAAACAACCAAGTAATATGGTGACTGAATTTCAATGATTTGTTTGTGATTTCCCCTGAATGCCAAGAATTTCACTGCCATAAGTCACTTGATCTCAGTTCATTTGCTTGATCTTCCAGTCGGCCGAATCTTATCAACTCACTTTCAGTTAAAGATATTTCACTGATTGATATCACTGATTCGGGTTTAGTGCATACCGACTCTCAAAATGCTAGAAATATATTCGTAGTTGTCTTTAGTAACAGCACTGTTGTGTTAGATACCACATCTTTAGTCCATACACAACATCTACTCGGTAAGTGTATTACTTCTTGTAAACTGTAGTGCATGCGATTTTAATATACTTATACGTTATTCTTTTTAAAATATAGGTTCAATCGCATTTATAATCTCAGACTATGGGCCTGATCTATATTACTTAACGTCTAATTTATAATTTCATTACATCGCTTATGTTATGATGCAAGGTTGTTTTTAAACCAAATACATATATATATACATAATTCATTTAGTTATGTGGAGTTTATTACACTTGACTATTACACTTAATTAACATGATTCCAAATGAAAGTGGCAAGATAATTTCTGCAAATTGATCAAGTAAGGAAGGGTTTACAATTTAAGATAATGGTACATTAGTTAATGATAAGTTAAAAATACGTTAAAAACTGAAATATTTAATTATAACGGGGAAAAAAAACATTGAGACAGGGAAAATAATCTACAGTGATAGTTTCGTTTAATCGTTAAGTTACTTTTAATCTTAAACCTTTTGACATATAGCAGTGAAATTTTAAACATACTTAAAAAATTATTACTCAAAAGCGGAAAGGGTTGCTTAGTATACAGTTGCACTTAAATGTACTGGATTTTTATTATTTTTATGTCTCCTGTGTTTTGGTACGATTGTCAGGAAGTTCTTTTGCAGCGCTAATTTTTCATTTAAATGTGTTAAAAAGTGTGCACAATTTTGGAGGAAAGAAAATGAAATCGTTAAAATTCGGTGTGACAGTGAATTGGTCTATTTAGCGATTTGAATGTTTAAATCGAACCAACTTGCCGAATGTGGGTTTCCGTACTAAACATCTACTCTCTGAATTTTTACAATTTGCTTTAGTCGAAATGTTCATTATTATGTGGGTAAGCCTTTTAGAGTTGTGACTTCTCAAAGCTTCCGGGCCATCTCCCCTTTCTCGGTGTTCCTAGAAAGTTGCACCTTCATACATTGATAAACAACTGGGGAGGTCGAGCAACTTTCAAGGACGATTTTAGTACGCTTGGCCTCATAATGGCTCTCGCTGTGTATAGGCTGTTCATGGTAAAGTGAGTACTTTTGAGGGCCTAGATTATTTTTCCTTTCAGCCACATTTTATCCTTTAACCATATTTTGAATAAATATTTCATGTTAGTAATAAACACAGTTTGTATATTCCACAGCACTCGGAAGTTAACGCTTACAGCTAAAATAAAATGATTTAAAATGAGAGGGCTTTTGAAAATTACTGACTTTACTGCAAATGGCCTATACCGAACACGCTGTGTCAATTTTCCGATTCGAAATTAACAGCAGCCCCTTACCTGACTTTGCGACGGCGCGAAAAGGGAGGGGGGCCTTCCATGTTATCGTTTCAAGTCCTAATTGTTTAGTGCAAATCATATATAACATTGCAATTTTATTATTCCATTATTGTTTTTTAAATTTTCAAAATTAAATATGCCACTTGTTACCTGGCAGCAAGAAAATGTATTATTTTCACCTTAGTCCCGACACATGTTTCAAAGTATAATGGAATGTTAGCGAATTGGCATGCTAGACGCAAACGTACTTTTTAATCATCAACTTGTTTCAAAAGTAAAAACGAAAGAGGCTGTACCTGATGCTGAGTCAGTGCAGTTATGCAAAGATTAGAAAATATATATTATAATTATTTTTAAATTATTATACATCTGATCTGAATAAATCTACAATTACTATGCTGAGGGGATTTATGCTGCTGTAATATAATATGCCTTTATTTCGGGTATGTTAAGTAAAATTATTTTTGTCTGATAATCAATTTAAAAAATGTGATCCATTGTTGTTTACAACATCAATTTTAGTATTAAATATACTTATATTACATTCAATATATTCAATATATTTGCAAAAACTTTTTCTATCTTAAATTTATTCTCAAACTTTTGATATGGTTAAGGCAAACATGAATATATTTAAAAAAATCTTTTATTTATTTGCATGCATCTGGAGCCAGACGCGAAAAACTTACAGAAAAATAACGAGCAGCACACAAGCCTTAACACACGACCTATGAAATGTGAGTCCCCTCGTTTCTCTAAGACCAACGTGATAATTCTGCTGCAAGTACCACTTTGTATTTTGATACATGGACTATAAAAACCAAAATACAAAAACCAAAAACATTTCGAAAAAAATCCGTAGTTAATTATTTACAAATATGCACGCTACATTTTTCATATTACAACTTCCGAATAAAGTCAGTTTTTTGTAAAAGTAATTTTTAAATATCTTGTCTTCTAAATTCGCATTATAAGTAAGTACAAATTATTTTAACAGCATTGCATCTTCAAAGATTATATTACAAGTCCAGAATAAAAATAGTTTTTTAGGCTTACACATATATTAACCTTGAAAACGTTTATTCTTTGCAGATCATCTTATATTTTAAAAATAAAATTATTTGTACATAAAAACTTGTATAGTTTATTCATGGTTAAATGTGCACTTTTGAAAGCCCTGCGTTAGATATACTTGTATGCACATTATGTATATTTCTGCCATATGTAAATTTTACATTGCCATGGGCCTGGACACTTTATTCATTCATGGGTAAAGCGAAAGTCTGAAATTTTAAGAAAATTAAATATTTTAAACGTTTCCTAATAGGATATCTTTCTGTCAGTGAAGAGGTGAATTTTATGATTGATGAACTCAGAGCTAGAGGACTTATTGAATGAAATATTATGTATATGCGTGTGATTTTTGTTAATTTAATAGCAAGTGCAATGACCTGACGGGACGTGGCCTTGAACAAGTGAGTGTGTTTCAAGTCAAGCAAGGTCTTAATAGGGCTGCGAGGCCATTTTCTGTGTAGGGAGCCTATAGAAAAATAAAATGTTAGAACCATAATGAATGTTTTGTATTAAATGGAAAACCTTGGTTATACAAAGGTTTGGTGGTAAGATGCGAATCAAAATATTAACATTTTTACAATCATCTGTAGGCAGAGGTTAATTCGGCTGCAGGGTGGCTTAATTGAAATACTTCAAAGGAGGAAAAAGTTTTCTATGTGAGCTAACACTTTCTTTTGTTTTTATAAAATGATATTTGTTCAAAATTATGCGTGTTGCTGTCAATAAAAATTATGTGTTTTGGACAATTAAAAACCAATAGCAGCGGTTATAAATTGAAAAAACCAAATACATTTTCAATAATACATAGTCTCATGATATCGACTGCTCGTATGGACCGCTATTAGGGTCTATGCATGACTATTTTCTGTAATCGATTAAATATTTTATGTAAAATATACTAAATATTCGTACGTGTGTGGGTTTGTCTGATTGTAAATACAAATTACATCTGTTAACAGAATTTGCATTTCATTACAATAAAATTTCCTTAAATATGTAAACAAAAACATTTAAGAAATAATTACCAAAATATCGAAATCAATTTTATATACTTGCAAAGTGAATAATAAATATACTTGCAAAGTGAATAGTAATTATACTTGCAAAGTGAACAATAAATATACTTGCAAAGTGAATAATAAATATAATAAAAGTTAAGTTTATCATGTGTTTGATAGAAAACAGCATATCTACCTGTAATACTTATAAATGTGGAACTCCACGAATGAAAAATAAATTAATGTGGCTGCCAGATAAACTATAGTATATTGTAAAATGAATTAGAAACTGATTGGTTTGTACGAGGCCACATGGTACTAACATACATATTTCATATAGCAAATGCTCTCTACTAAATATAAATCCTTGGATTTACAAAGGTTTGGTGACCAAATGCAAATCAAAATGTGGTTTATTTTTATCGGATATATGCAGAGTTCAGTTAGCCTGCAGAAGAGTTGAATTGGAATATTTATCTTCTCTGGATATTACTTTAACAAATATGTATGTTGCATACAATACTGATATTAAAATAAATCCAGTTGCTGTAGTTTGAACTAGGAAACGTGTATGGCAAGTATTGTTAAGTTATATTTTCAAAAAATACTATCTTAGCTAAAGATACGCACTTGGGACTTTTGATAATTTATTGAAATGTGAACATTGAAGGGATCTATTGACCAGTATAATATCCGCGGTCATAATAACGCCACAAAACTCTTACGCATTCGGTTTGGATGCATGGGTAATGGAAAGTAGGACTCACTGAAAACCAATACCGATGCGTATACAATGAACTCTAGGTGTACACGTCAGAAAAATGGCGTCTCTGAATAATAAGATGCCGGAACTCAATCATTCGCCGATAAGCGCCAGGTAACTTACTTACCAAGTGGCAGACCAGCAGGTAGGTAATCATTCGCAGCACATGGTATTCAATCTAGCACATGAACTGGAACAGGGCTTTGCGAAGCCAATCGGCGAACGGGTTCACTCACATCAAAAGAACCACCACATTCAGTTTCTCTGTAATTGTCTACTCTGTGGCTATTGCTTTGTGCTATTGACGAAGGAATGTGTTTTGATTATGCTGGGAGTAAAAATAACGCTCGAGCAGTGAGCTCCTTATTGCCGCCAGTTGTTTCACATATGCTGGGGAGAGCTGAAGTGTTCTACTGTTGCTTGAATACAATCTGAGTGTTATATGACTATTTAGATTAACCATAATTTAATTTGTAGGTCTGCATTTAGCATATGCCATGGTGTTTTGATACCCATTTTTATTTCACAGCTGATTATTTTTTTGACTTGATCGAGAGAATTAATTCATAAACCATTAAGATCATAGATGTACTATGTTTGTGACATTCATATGTGCGAGGCGGAAGAAAATGATTAATAGCAGAGCCTTGTACTATAGCATGAAGGAGGTCCGGTCCGATCCTCGACTGAAAATCGTTTATTTAAAAAAAAATAGCAAAGCTTAAACGAAAACTTCCATGGCTGTACAAGGGTTTTTCTTATGATAAGATCTAATGAAGTACTTTTTTTTTAAGTGATGCAATCACATTTGTTTCAAATAAAAACCTGAATATGGTTTACGTTTTTTCAATGCGTGGGCTTAGCAATGCAATGAAACTTACAAGTAGAGCTTTACTGTATAAAAATACTACTTGCATGCCACGCATCGCATATCAAACAATAAATAAATATTTGTCGATTTATTTTTAACCTAGTAGGTAAATTAAATGTCAAAATATTTTATGCTGTATATAATGAATTTTGTTATATTCGGGACGAGGATTACATTTTAAAGCTACAATTAAGTAAAATATTAACACGATATAAATGCATGGCAAAGACTATAAAACTAAATACAATGTCTAACGTACGAGGGATATTCGGAAAGTAATGTCCGAATCGCCGTAACTAATCGAATGTCGCGCGAACATTATAACGCGCATGCGCACCGACTCCCGACATGCGTTGCTAGTCAAACGACACCATTTGCATCGGCATTGTTGCAGTGTGCTGTTTACAGTGTCAGTTCAAAATGGTTAAAATAATTTATCAGCCCGCAGACTGTGGAATACGGTCAGTGATTCGGTATTTGACAGCAAGGAACGTTTCAGCAGCGGAAGTTCATCGACAGATAAGTCAAGTGTATGGCCCCAGTGCAATGAGTGACAGCAAAGTGCGTAAGTAGGTGAGAGCTTTCAAGAACGGACGCGAAAATGCCCATTATGAACCGTGATCAGGCCGACCATCAGTGATCACAGAAGATTTGGTCAAAGTCGCAGACGAAAAGATTCGTGAAGACCAGCGATTCACAATTTCAACTTTAGCATTGAAATTTCCGAATGTGGATAGAACAACTTTACACAAAATTGTCTCCGAAAATTTGCAACTTCACAAATTGTGCGCACGTTGGGTTCCCAGGCTGCTTACTGAGGAACACAAAATGAAAAAAAATTGTTTGTGCTCTTGATGTTTTGGACCGATATCATAAGAAAGGTGATAAATTTTTAGAGAAGATGAAAGGTGAAAGAAGCAGTTCAAGACTGGTTATCCTCACCGGCGGCGTACGTCTATGACTTAGACATGCACAAGCTTGTAGAACGTTATGACAAATGTTTAAACAAATATGAAAACTATGTAGGAAAATAAGGAAAAATGTAAGGAATTAAATAAAATACTTTTTTGGAAAAATCTGGGATGGTTTTTGTTTTATAAGAAATCGGACCTTACTTTCCGAACAACCCTCGTAGTTTGAATGACATAAATTATTAAGTTCTGAAATCATGTGCCCTTTACATAAATACTACAAAAAGGGATGCCAATTACGATTATAAAAATCTTAAGGTATAGAGAAACATAGCAGTTTATTTTAGGCGTGTGTGTTGACTATATTGTGAATTTGATGGTTCCATAACAAGATGCGCTTAAATTAGGGTAACTATGGTTATAAAATGCATGTGGTGCAGAACATGGTCGAATAACGAGTGTTCATGTTGCGACGTTACCTCTAGTGAAGCTGACTATGTCGCTGGATGGCAGACAAAAAAGCCACTGGCTCAGGTTATGACTGCGAGAATCAAATGGTCCTCACTCCTGGCGGTCTGTTGAGATCGTCCAGAACTGGTCAGAAGTGTATGGGTTCCTACACGTGCCCATTGTTGGTAACAAAATCTGACTGTGGAATTTTAGCATCTGAAATTATGTCATGCAATGCACTCCGTCTCTTACTGCCCTATTATCTGGCTTGTCCAAATCTTTAGGCACGTATTCACATATCCCGACTTCATATTCGTATCCTCCTTCAATATACGTGTTTGTGCATGCGCCACACGATATATTTACATTATATACTTACATTCCGAAATTTTAAAAACAATAAATTAAATTAAATGTATAATTATTATTTATAAAATTATCTTTAGTCAGCTGTTGTAACAACTTATGCGTAGTTATCTTAAAAAAGCGCCTGTATGTATATCATACAATATACATGCGTTTCCAAGTTTTCAAAACAATAAATTAAATACATAATATTTATTTAAAAAATTATGAGTAATCAGCTGTTGTGACATCACATTCGTATTTACCATAAATATAATCTTCTGTACAGATATAATACTATATACATGCGTTTCCAAGTTTTAAAACAATAAGCAAAGTTAATTTATTTTGCATAAATAAATTTTATTTGTAAATACGTACATAAACATTGGTTGTGATGTAATGATGGAATTAGTTTTGAAGTGTCAAGTATAAAAATGTAGTAATTCAAATGCTTCTTTCAAAATATCCTTAATACATATCAACGTCTATAAAACCAAATATGGAAATCGTATGACTGAAGCCCCAGGCGTTAGCAAGAGTATTTGTAATTTCTTATTCCATAATCGAATTATTCTCAAAGAAATGGCCGGCTGTATACTGCATGTAATATATCAAGTCTGGATATGTTACGTAAAACAAAAATATTAACTTAATTGATATGCGTATGAATTGATGCATTTTTATATGAACATTCATGTGCTTACCCCTATAAGTAAGAATATTCAGAAAAAGTTTCAATACTGATATTTTTATAAAATAAAATGAATCACTCTTGTACACTGTATAGCTGAAAAATAGTTATTTTTTCCATTGGATTTTTATTTTTATGTCGGTGTACATAAAGTCATGATTCTATTTTACTAATTTCTGGAAAACCATGCTCCCTAGGTCAAAAATCTTCTAAAGTGTTTTTAGTTTGATTTTCGACCCTTATAACTGGGTAAATCTTGAAATTTTACTCTTCATTCTAATTTTAAAAAAACCACCCACATTGTCATTAGTTATGCATGGATCAATAAATAAATATATTTATAAAATTTTGGTTTTTATATCGGTGTGTGTGCGTGTGTGTGCATGAAAGGTTGACCGAGATGACTGCTGCCAAAATCCAAACAGTTTTGAGTTAACAAAAACGTTCAGCACTGCTATTTTACTTATAATCTTTAACAGTAGGTTTGGTGCCCTCGTACACATTTGTTAGTATATTTGTAAAAATACCTACTGATTTTAAGTTAAAAACTTAAGTGAAATTGTTTACAATCACATTGAAATAGTTTTTGGCACTACTCGAGTCCATACAAAAGTTGCTTGCCAACATACTTTGAAATCCTTCAGTCATAGGTATTCTTATCAAATTCAATGTGGCATCAGGGGATAGACACATACAATAGCTGTTGATAATATAACATTTGAATTCGCCTTTAAAATACACTCATGTATATATACAACCCGTTTTATTACATCTCTAAGTTTTAAAACGTAAAACTTAAGTAAATGAAATTGTATTTATAAATTCATTGTTACCCAACATCGCATTGGAATAAATTGACTACATGGCTTTCATTTAGGTCATGTCTCAACATATAAAATGAATTTTTTACTATAACTTCGACGGTTGGAAAATGGAGGCCATTTATGCTCATAAAATATCTTAAGGCATAATATAATTTTTCATCTCGGATAGACTTTCACTGGTCTGATACGTTCCAATTTCCATGTGGCTAGCTCCGGCAGTCATTGAATAATGTCCAATTTTGCCTCTGAGTTCATAGCTGTCTGATATAGGTATAACTCACTTAAAACACGTTCTGTGGTAAGGCAACCACTGTCCCGTATTCGTGGCTCGGGATCGTTACATAATTAATTTTAAAATCCCAAGATCAATCCCTATGCCTACTTATGTCAATGTATTATCAAATACATGCGAAATATTAAATTTTATGGCATTACATTAGCATTCTATTGGAAAACATGACCCCGAAAATATATAACACTTGGTATATTGGCATACACAATTCTATGCTTATAAAATTCAACATAGTGCTGGCCATTGCCTCACAACCACATTTTCCGACATAATATTCGAATTATCTTTGATTATACGAGTCTGTGTACATGATGCTTGATATGCTAATTTAAAAGTTAAATAAAATTATATTAATTTAAGTACATGGATTTTACTTATAAAATCATGCTTTTCATAATCTATGGTTGCAGCATTATAAACTTAAAATTTTTCTTGGAATTACGAATCCACAGATACATTGCTCAGCACAATATTTTCTGTAAGTTTTGAAAGAGAAATTAAATATATTACAGTATTACATAACGTTTGTTTATAAAATCCTTTTTTTTGTATCATTGTTGGATGTTGCATAATAATCAATTTATATATGAATAAAACAAATCCGTAGACAGGTTGCTCGATACACTATAGTGTGTGAGTTTAAAAGTTATAATCGTATTTATAAAATAATGGATTTTCAATGCCTTGTCAACATTACTATTTTATAAGTTATGAGGTTATTTTTAAATATACATCATATAGACATGTTTTGGCACCTATGTCCAGGTGGCTCATTTAGTAAATGTTCGTCAACTATGCTTATAAGAGAGCTTATGGCCTAAGTGCCCTGTCACCCTTATATTTGTCGGGAGTGATGCCTGTGATATGAATTTAGTGGTTATATTTTAAACAGTTTGGAAATAGTGGACAACTATACTTATTTCTGGGCTTAAGGCATTCTTGAGTCTACCATACTATTTGTCATCAGGAGTGATGCCAATGTTATACATTTGATGACTACATCTTAAACAGTTTGGAAATGACAGTCAAATATAATTATAAGTGGGCATGGGGTACACTTGACCTTAAGGAAATTTTCATACGTGAGGTGGAAAGACAAATTCGCGATTAGTGTTAATCTGATTTAATATCTGCCATGTATGAATATTTGGTGGGTGATAACATTGCGCGTCTTTTGGAAATTAATGGGTGCCTCGTTTCTAACCAAGAAAAGCATTTTACCCTTGTATGTTTATCGAATGTTATTACTTAATGTGTGCATTAAGTGAACACAAAACGTTTTCTTGGTGTAACATTATCGGGTGAACAGTTTTCGAAAAATCATGAAACGTTTTCCATGTGTACATTGAGAAATATGTTTTATTGAATCAAAGTTTATTTGGCGCAACCAAATTAATGGTTTGTATAAGGGCATTGAAATGTTTTGTTGGTGTAACCAAATTATATTTGGTTACAATAACAAAATTAAAATGTTTTTTTATTATAACCAAATTAATTTTTGCTCCTATTTGGTTCCCCTAAACAAAGGTTTGGTTTTTGCAAATTGAAGATTTGTTTGGCGTTAGATACATTAAACAGTTTGGACTAACACAGGAAAAAATTAAAGCAGCACGGAGATTCGAGCCTAGATCAGCTGCGCACGAGCGCTACAGCTGAGCAACGTCAGCTTAGCTGACTACTTAAATATTCGGAATGTTTTTTAATGCGTAGCTTCATTTAGAATACTTGGTGACGTGCGCAAAAAAATATTTAAATTTTCACAGATTTACTTTCAAAATTTTTTATTTAACTGGTTTTATAGCGATGTTAATGCCATTATTAAGCATCAATAAATGCAATAAAAAACACTGTTACTATCCTTATTGACACAAAAATTCTAACAATCACTCAAGATGTATTTTCGAACTAAGAAAATAAAAATGAATGCCTAAACAAATGTATGCAGTTGATTAAACCAAATATTTTGTTGACAGTCTAATTTATTTCGGCAAACAAAAAGGTTTTGATGATTCAAGCGTCTATTTTGTTAGACGAACAAAATTAATTTCGTTTCTTTTCAAGTTTTGTTAACTCAGCAAAATATATTGTTGGAGCACCTAAATATATTGTTTGGACCTTTACAAACCAACGTTATAATGGTTGTTCTCTCAGTGTACCGTATATATTTTGCATGTTTTCTCGTGAGCCGTTTACAGTAAAATGTTACACTAAATAATAGCTTTGTTTTAATTTAATGTGCGCATTATTTTACGTCATACCATTCTATAAACAGCCAGAGACAGCACGTTTAGTNAATATTACACTAAAACAACGGTAACAATTTGAACTTTTTTTTATAATTTGCTGCCAACTTAACTAGGAAGCCTGCTGCCAGGTGTACTGTTATATATAAGGGTAATATTTTTTTAGTGTATATTTCAAAAGTGCTCACCTTACTGTGATCAGCGAACAACTAAGTCTGCTACTGACACATTTTATTCATTTGTCGTACATGTACATCAGCACAATTAAAAAAAAAATTCCTTTCAAATTAGATGTTTCTATTAATTTTAACCTAATTATTCTTAATGTTTAAGAGCCGTATCGTGGTATCAATTACCTTTGGGAAACAAGACGCTAAGTGGTTTAGTTTCTTCCACAAATACAGCCCAATTACTTAACGTGTGAGCTGTTTGACGTCGACGATGCACACCCTCGTGAAACGACGGAGCAGCCATCCCTCGGCAATCCCGGCAGGAGTACCTCCTCGAACACACTCCCTACGAAGCAGTTCAAACATTTGAACTGAGAAAGGAGTACAAACATTGGCGGGACCGGGGAGGAAGCAGGCGTGTGACATATCGGCCCTCGTAGCCGACTCTTGCCGGGAGAAGAGGCTGAACCGCTGCCAAAACACGGCCAGACTAGCGGAGCACCCAGCCGCCCGGTACGTACAGAGCCGGCGCCCATTCGCTACAGATGGCTCATTACAGCAATCTCCTCTACTTTTTGCAAACTGATACTCATGCTGAATTGTAGCTGTTACTAAGTACTTGTTACTCTTGCTATTAGATACAAGAATTCCCTAGTACGTCGCTGCCATTCGCCACTCTACCGTTTGGCTTTGTCCGTGCATGTTGAAAGGTACGTGCGTTATCATTAGTGATGTGCCGGATATCCGTATCCGTATCCGTATTCGCGGATATCTGAGGGAGAAAAAATATCTGAATACGTATCCGTATCCTTTACACTTTTGGCGGATCTTGAAAGGATCTTTTACATTAGTAAATTTTATTATGTATATGAAATTCTAAATATAGGTAGTAAATAGCAATGAAATACTGTTAACTTCAATTTAAATTAATTTCTAGTTCTTAAAATCACATATTTCGCACATTTATATTGCAACAAATATTTTAACAAAAATTAATTACTGTAGTCAGTTACCAATATACCTAGCAAGTTATAAGGTACTAATTAAAGCATATTTGCAATGAGATCACACCTCTTATTTTTGTGATATGCTATTTAAAATAATGGAATATTTAAACATTAATTATATTATAGCACAAGTAAAGCAAGTTATAATGTACTAATTAAACTATCTTTATAATGAGATCAAACCTCAAATCTTTCTGATATCTAATTAAAATAATTATTAAGGTACAGTTAAGTATTAACATTAGATAAAACAATCACATTTTCAAGAACTTAAAAAAAGTATACGGGATAATTAAAATTAAGTAATGTTAAATTATACTTCAAAAAGAGTAACTTGGCAGCTTTGTCCTCCAAAAGTCTATTACGATGAGGATCATAAACAATTGCTGCTGCACTGAAAAACTGCTCACTTGGAACGCTTGTTGCAGGTGACGAAAAATATGTGCGAGCAATGTGACTGAGACCTCCAAATTTTTTGCTGTTAATCTGCTAATACTTTAATGGATCTTGGTTTCTTGATAATCTTTTTTCTCCGACATATTCTGTGAACAAATTAGCTTTCGTATCTGATTTTTGATTTTCAGATTCCTCATCATCATCATCGCTATCTAAAATATAGGCCATAGAGTCTTCTAAACTATTGCAATGTTCTTTTCTAACGGTATTTGGTTTTTCTGTGCTAATTGTAGTAATTGTGGTATTTACTTCAGTTTATAAAGCTGTAAGTAATTTCTTTTTTATATCTTTGATGAGAAAGTCACTGAAGAATTTACCTTTGTACCCTGGGTCTAACAATGTTGCTAGTTGGAACAATATTATTTTGTGTTTTTGTCAATTTCAGAAAAACGATAATCTAATTCATTCTTCAAAGAAGACACAAAATCAAGAACGGCGGGTGTACTGATATTTAGACTTTCTCCACTATTAGCAGAAATTTGATTCTCGTCATAAACTTTATTTAATGCTCGTACTAGAGTAATAACGTCGGATATACATAAGTTTGTTTTGTAAGCTCAATTTTTTTGTGGTATTCTGCATAGGCTTCAGTTCTCTTACTAATTCTTGAATTAAAATCCACTCTTTGGCATCAAGCTGCTCTATTTTATTATTAGTATAATAAAGCGACAACGAATCCTTGATGCAATCAAGTCTTTCCAACATATAATAGCTGAAATTCCAGCGTGTCTGTAAGTCTTGCAAAACTTTTTGATTGATTCAAACTCGTATTTTTTCTAATTCTTGCTGTGCCATTGTAGAATGATTGAAATGTCCTGCAATTTTCCTACATTGTGTAAGTAATATGGAGATTGTATCAACTTTTTAAATAGCTTCTTTGACCACCAGATGCAACTGATGTGCTGTACAGTCGATATTATTTATTTCAGATAAAGTACATGCACGTTTCATGTTGTATCCCCCATCTCTTACCATGCAGTGCACATTTTGTTTCGGAATTCCCTATTCTTCTAATATACTTTGAAATGTTGCCGAAATGTAATGTAATCTCTCGTGTGACGTTCTTCAAGAATCTATGCTTTCAAAACAAAATTTTTTTCTTATAAAATTTTTGGTAATACCATGATACGTTAAAGATAATAATTGAACTCCTGATGAAGAATCTGACCAGATATCTGATGTGAAGGAAACTTTCTCAAAATCTTGCAACATGTTCTTTATTTTCGATGACACTTTATCGTTAAGTTTGCCGCAAACAAGTCCGTAAAATATTTTCTGCCTTTTAGAACATAAATTNTCACATACAAAGGAGTCTGAGAGGTTGATTCTCTATGAGCCCTATGTAGTATCCTCTACGGTGCGAAGTAGACCCGTCTCGCTGACTGCGCACAACAAATCTCTGTGTCCCAACTTTGAACTTCTTTTCTGCCAATATTACTGGCAAAAAACGGCGTGGATTTGATTTGAGGTTATATCACTGACAAGTACTTTCAGATGTTTTTATACCTTCTCTTATCAGTTTAGAATGCAGTTTGATTAAATTCAAATTGTTAAAAGTAATTTATTCCAAAAATGTGCTTGTCCTTTGAAAATCAAGATATAAACAAAGATATTCATCATTGTTTTACCATGTCACATTCACCATATATACTACAGATAAGGTAGAACGCTTATGCGTCTATTTTGCCAGAATTAGCTTTTACAAATGTTAGAAAACTAATAAATAAAGTTTACTTTTAATCAAATTTTTAAGAGTATTGCCTTTTTATATGATTCAGAAAACAAAACTGGAAGAAAACCGTAGAGCATGGTAATCATACTAACTGATATGGTTGTACGTAGGTGAATGTGTTTAATAACTATAAAAATATATATATATATTTTTACCAATTACTGTTTTAGATGTTATTTTAAAATTGCGATCAAACATTCGTTGCTGAAATTAATGAGCAGATAATCAATTTTCAAAAAAGATGTATTTAATATCATTTTTAATTTTTATCATAAATAACTAGAGTCATTATTATAATGGTCTGGTTTGATTGAAGTGTTATTGCAAAATATGCTTCTTGAAGCACGCATACTGAAATTACTGTTATATTATGATAATAAAAATTATTAAACCATATTGTTATAAAAATTGTGGCATAATATTTCACATAATAAATAAATATATGTTGTTGCCCTTCTTTCAAATGCATTATAAATCAAATTCTACTAACAGTTTTTAAAGTGTTACTACACAAGTTTTTTTATGTGATCTTCATGGCATACATACGGGAGCAGTGCTCAAATGGAAGTAAACATTTTTCTGCTGTAATTCTTGGTGCTAGGTTCAAAACCACTAAAACAAAATTGTTAAGACGTAGTCGACGCTATTTCCCACCTGTGGGGTACTAGGGTCCACAATTTATGTTCGATGGACCAGACTTTGGTACCTTGAAGCTTGAGGGTATATCAAACAATGCTTTATTACGTTTTTTTAGTTTTGAACCAAATAATTTAACGGGAATTTATTCATACATTCCCGGAAATTTTCCGAGAGTTTAACATTACTTTCCCGGCACCTTGAGCCGAGAATTTACTCATACTTTAACGCCCTGCGAGTTATGGCCTGAAGGGCTGATTACAATGTTCAAGCTAACGTTTCCGACTATGTGGGGGCATTAGTGACAGGATATGTCCCTGAGTGAAGCCGCTGTTACTTACCTGTACTTGTTGCGGTTGCAGGGTAATTGTTACGAAAGTTGCAGAGATATGGTGAGTTGGATGGTCCAGATACATTCCGGTAGTTGATGATATCTGGTAAGCTCGATGGCCCCTGTTATAGGCCCTAGGAGTAGCTGTTGTTGATGTGGTGCACTCAGCTGGCTTCCTCTCGACGTGGCACTTCTCGTTAAAGCTCACCACTCGCTCAGTTCTCGACATAGGGTTATAATTGACTGATTACTTCCGTACCACATCCTAGCGAGGAACCCCTGGTTGGCCCCCACCTTTCCTTCTCAGCTACAGGCTGCACTGGACTAATCCCACTAGCTCGACATGGCGCCCCTTCGTTAGAGCTCACCACTCGACCCCGCCTTCTCGGTGTGTTGTATCTGACTGACAGGTAACTGACTGACTGATGCGGTAACTGACAAACTGACTCGTGTCTCAGCATGGTGATACTATTCGTGCGACATGACTCTGGTAACTGTCACACTGCTTCTGCCCTGCTACCCACGTTTCGCATCCCGATATGGCTAACCCCTTAATGTTGTGATTATCGTCTGGCTGACTC
>NQII01009922.1:5218-16727 GCA_002778355.1 Clitarchus hookeri
CCTGACAAGTCAACAGATGGATCGTATGGTTTTGGAGATACACGTCTCAATGGTAGATATAGAGGAGCTTAAGATTATGAGAGCTCGCATTCATAATAACGGCAATAGTTTCAGACATTCACCTGTAGGTCTCTTCACTAGATAAACTGATTTTCATGAGCCGTGACACCATCAGGGACCTCGCCCTCTCAAGTCAATGAGGAGCTTTGTTTTCGAAATTTTTGTCACGATCATTTTACGTGTCATATTTCACTCAAACCATTTTCTACGGGAGATTAATTTTTTTGGCATGGTTTACAGTGTCTCTGTTATATTTGGTGGTAGTAGGCATTTGGTCTTAATAAAAAGAAGAAAAGTGGTCTTGTAATGGCTGAAATATATTATATTTATTGTAAGCCCATTTCACGAGAGTGATTCATTGTTATTCTGTTAATACACCAGAATTGAAGTACACTAGAAGATTTCCAAACAATTTACTCAATGAGCAAATTTTTGTTGGTCGCTATGTATGAGAAGCCCTGTTGATGTTTTACTGTCTAGAGCTGTCGGCATTAAAGAAAATTATATTACATTTGAAATATACTGGTGCCTACATTAACACCTTTCTAACTGGAGTTGGAATTTAGGGATATCACACTTATTACAACAAAGGCGCATGCTTTACGTAATCAGTATCATAAAAATTTGTAGTGCAGTATAAATCAGTTTTTTTATCAGCACGAAACTTTTTCCAGGTTCTCGGTATCCGAGGGATTAGTAATACGCCAGTCTCGGACTATGGCAATCCGTGTTTGGATCCGGACCGATCCGAGCTCCAGATTTTTGGCATCTGGGAGACTTGTCGGACGTTGCCGATGGATCGGTGAGTTTTCTCCGAGTTCTGCCGTTTCCGTCACCTCTCAAGCACCACTTCGTCACATCTCGTCTCTTCTCCATGCTGGCTGGGATCGACAGCCATGACCTTATGGCTAGAGCAATCGGCCGCACTTAGCATCGGCAAGTGATACTAGAGAATACGGATGTGGAACGACCGTTAATGACGCGAACTCCAACCGCACGTGCCAGCAAAATGGCGTCACTGGCCAGCAACATGCCGCAACGCCGCCCGTCAATCAGAGCTTTAGGAACTTACCCTCCAGCCGGAAGCCTAGTCCCTATGGGGATCCTATGCAGCAAGCTGTAGCCAATCAGAAACAAGGCCCAATCGCACGGCACTGGACAGTCAGTCAGAGAATTCTTACGCCTGCATTAGAGGATCCGTCACGCAATTTCACTTCTCTATACTTACCTTCTCTGTGCCATCGGTCGCCTCTCATCTAAACCCATTGTGACATATCTTCCTTTTTTTACACCGCGGGTGCTGTGAGGATTTCCAATCATACACTGTAGTGAAAATTAATAATCTTCATAAATTTACTGTGAATTAGTTTCCTATTGAAAATAATATCCTCTAGCAGAAGGTTTTGCCATTAGTCGCTCAGACGTGAGACTGAAGCTCCCTTTCAGGACTACTAGTGTTAAAAGATTAGCAGACACTGAAACATCATGTAGGTGCAGATTTTATAAATTAATTTGGTTACACTTAAAATTACGTAGAAACTATGTATAAATTCAGTATTACTGGATGTTGGAAGTTCGGCTAAGGTGAATTTAACTAACGTCTCAATAACTCCATTACTGTAGAATAAAGAGAGAAAACGGAAGTAACATAGGTGACACGGCTAAGATAATGCTATTCCCAAGCAATACAAAAATAAAAGAAAAAATATACAGGAAATCAATATCTTGAAGTTTGGCCACTACTTATGAGCGGTGACCGCTAATGGCATTGATCAACTTACATATATAAAGGCTGTACCACGGATGATCACAGTAGAGTTCATGGTCACACATAAGTTGTGTTACACCATGCTGAACCACCCTCAAATAAGGAACCACGCGCGGATTAAAAACACTTCAAAGAAATCGCATTTTTTCTTGTTGTTGTGTGTATTAATCCGTCTGTGCGGGAAGCGTAGAATGTTCATGCTAGCTGCGCATAACTACTTTCCTCGTTCCAACACTGAACTGTTTTTTCGACGATTGGACTATTAAAACAACGTGGATACAATTTGAGGTTAGAAGTAAGAACACTGTTTGTGTAAGTAGTGTCCGTACACTTAATATTACCTTAATAATTTAAAAGGGAGGGCCTGTTAAAAATTCAAACGTAATAGCTCATCACTAATAGCTATGAGAATTTGACAGTTTGATACGCGATGCTTATGTTGTGGACATAGGCAAAATACGGAAACAGGTCTGCATCATGCTTTTTCTATGGCGAGAAGTATTTTCCCCGCCCTCGTAACTCGAATAGGGAAAACGAATCCTTACCGATGATACCCGAAGTAGAGGTTCTATGGTCTTGTAACTTCGGCATTTAATAAATGTTGTTGCATATTTAAAAATAATATTTACTACCTGTGCATCATGTAAATAAGCTATATATTCAATAAACGACGAAATAGTTTTACCTTTAGATAGCGTAGAAGCAAATGCTAGATTACATATTTACGTTTAGATGGCGATAGCAGAGTAAAGTGGCTTCCGTATGTGTAATTCCATACCACGTGAATTTTCATAAATCTGACTTATAAAACAGTGTTTCATGGCCATGATTATTATTCTTATTCTTTGTAATGCATTTGTGGTATGAAATAACTACAAACAAACGAAAACTAGCCATACAATGGAAATAAAATGCAAGGTGACAACGTAAAGCGCCTTGAATGCCAACATAATAAATACCCTGTGTTATAAAGTTGGCAGTACCGTAGAAGCCCATAACTTCGGCAAACAAATGAATAAGATAAGTTGCTCTCGTTGTACCGTCGCGTTGCAACTGTTCCCTTGTGTGCTCCTTGGCAGTTTTCAGCGAAGGCAGCGAGGGGACAGGACCACCGCTTGGCCGTCGACCCCCGTCCTCAGCCGACGACGGGTGCTCGCGTGTCTTGCCTAAGGCCAGCTCTTGTCAACAAATTACCCCCTAGGTCTGCGGTCGGGGTGCCTCGTCCCCCCTGCCCCCTTGCCTACCGCGCAGGACCAGTGACCAGAGTCGCAATAGGCCTTAAGTACCTGGTAAGTGTCTGTTCACCGCAATTCCGCGGTCGGCTCCCTGGCTTTCAGCGGAGCCGTGTGGTTGTTACTTCCGTCCGCGAGGAACCGCCGACTTCCTGCGATTTTCCTCGTGATACAAGCGGCGGGCAACCGATCGTGCGTCTTGCCCGGTTCCCGCGCTCAGATTTACATCGCCGCAGTTCGTGCGGCATGGCCACTTAGATGAAGGGATTTAGTCCGTTCACGGTTACTTTTAACTTTTCTGAAGCCCTGCTAAAGTTCTACTTCCATGATATTCCACCGCCTCATGTGAATAAAGCTTAACCATGTATAGAAAATTACGCCAGAGGGACGACGCGCCGCATTCTTGCGCACTCACTTTAATAATATTTTGCATTATAACTATTTATTACTAAGTACTACCAACACACCAATTTTCTCCCTGTTTTTATTCAGGTTATTTATAAATTGAATACTTTAATGTACAGATAAAATGTAAGTTTTTGTTCAAATATTTTAATTTTAACACAAGTATGGAAAGCATGTGATATATTACAAATTTAAGAATTAACCAAATCACGTCATGCATGGGGTCATATTTCAAAAGTTTTATTCAATAAAATTTAAGAAACCGCGATATACCGTACATATTTGTAGAGGAAAAATTCGACAAAATTATGGTACTAACAATTTATGACTTCTGTTCTGTTAATAACATTAGAAGTGCGTGGGTTCAGAAGTTTAATACCCACGATCATATATTTTTTCACGAGTTCAATGCTTTAATTTTCTTTCAGATAAAATCGTAAATACCCTGAGAAGCAGTTAAGAAATGAACAATCTTTAATTCTCAGTTTTGAAAGTCCTTTGAAACGTGTAGAATTTTTCAATAAATTGTTATTAAGTAAATGCTTATTTTCAAACCATTAACTCGTGGTATTTTTTGCTTCCTAGTCACTTCTTACCTTCACGCAGCCTTCCATTGTGTACAGATATATAGACAATTAGTTTTTAGCATGTAATATCACGTAAAGTAGAGATTTTCTTCTCTGTAATCTGTATGCTGTTCATATTTCCCAATGCACTATGTTATTTAAGTTTACTATATAATTGTATGCCTCAGCGACTAAAGCACTAACTAAATTACAATTAAACGTAATGTTCAAGTTTCTTTAGTTTTTTCTTCTAATGTATGCAACAGAAAGACTCTTATTTTATGCGAGCAAAAATAGATGTATTGCAACGACATTTTTGTAAATACTGCATAAAGAGATACAAACATAATAAACGATATTGTGGAAATCTATTTATATAGATTTACTAATGCGCTTAGTTCTGGTTTTTACTTTTTTAAGCTATAAAGTCGAGTATTGACTTATTTCCACTTTCCTAACAAAGCGACCATGAAGTATTACAATTCACAGCAGAATAAACATGAGCATTTTATAAAATATGAATNCACTTTCCTAACAAAGCGACCATGAAGTATTACAATTCACAGCAGAATAAACATGAGCATTTTATAAAATATGAATTAATATTTTAGTTAGGGAGTTCCAAAATCCCTTTAGAAACTACAATTTCTTTTAAAAGTTGATGTTTGGGCATATAGAAGCATACATGACTTTACTGCTCCTTTCCCCAAAATTGGTTTCGAATTGCAAACATCTTATGCGTACAAAATATATGACGTAATGAGACAAACAAATTACTCGAATGCGCAAGCGGAAAACAAGTATACGTGTGCGTATCTGTATGAATATTTCAGTGTGCCCGTGTTCCGATGGAAACCAATACACGCGCCATTACTTCGAAAACAAAATCCTTTTATAATGTTTGCATGCTCGTTGCCTGCCATACGTGCGTCGAATAACCAGCAATCGCGTCCACTTTCTTCGAACTATTTCCGAGAAAGAGGAAAATTTTTTCTGGCTTGACTACCACATATCAATCTTCGGGGTCGATATTCGCAGTGCCGTGCAGTACAGGTTGTTGACTTCAGGAAGTAAGAATGTAGTCAGAAGTCAAAGGCAATAAATAACTTACAGACATGGACGTAGCTATCAAGTAGTATTCTCAAGCGCATTTTAGCCACAATTTTGTGGTTTGTTTACCCATTTTGCCAGCCATAAAAATTTCAGTTAAATTATCTNTCAAGCGCATTTTAGCCACAATTTTGTGGTTTGTTTACCCATTTTGCCAGCCATAAAAATTTCAGTTAAATTATCTGCACAGACGCTTGTGATACTGGGTAAGATCTCTTGAAAGTTTGCCTGTTTTAGTGTGGTAGGCCTGATAAAAGTTGTAAAATTGCCAGCAGCATCAATAATATTAACGAAGCAGCAAATTTCAGTTATGAATTCTGAATATAGATTTCAACCTTCTTGTGGCAGTTGTTCTTCGGGGTTCTTAATTTTTGGTTCCTATTATTCTGATGTATTAAGTCCTCGGTACTGAATTGGCAAAAACTCTCTTTCATTATTGTATGTTAACAGTGTTAAAACTTTCAATATAATAACATGTATACCAATTTGTAGGCTATATAAATACAGAGTTGGAAAGAAATAGAGCCATATTTGCCACAGTTCCTGAAATATGACTTATTCCAAAAATATCACCCCAATAAATACGTGAAACATAATTTTTTTTAAATTACAACACTTTTGTACTATTTGTATGATATTTTTTATATTGGTTGTATGGTAAAACGAGTATTTAATAAGACATACTCTTGTTGAGTAGGCGTCTTTACTTGTGCGAAAATTAAGTCTGGTAATGATAAATTGCAATCACCTCGTTAACATAAGCTATATCTCCGTGTCCATTATGATGATAATATTGTCTCTACAATTCACTTAATAATTTTGATTGACTATTTTACCCACATCAAAGAAAATCGTATATTTTGTCTTGTTGAATTCCATTGTTCTTGGGTTCCAGGAGTGCTAGCCATTTAACGTCTTCACTTACCATACTGAAAGAGAGTTTACGTAAGTTTAACACTGAGGACTTCAACCACTAGAACAATAAGAAGAAAATTTAATTATTGCGAAAAGCCTAAGAGAAAGGATTTAAAAAAAACATTTATCTTGCCATATTGACACATGGAAATCTCATATATTTGTGACTTCATATTTCCCATGCTAACTAATTATAAACCAATTTTGGTCATTTAACTACATATGTCAACTAATATTGTGAATTCTTGGAATAAGTCGGCTTTTATTGTGTGTAAAATAATCTTGATGTTGCTTTCAAGACTATCATAAATGGGGCATAATTTTTTTTTAGCAAAAATAATGGTTTGAAGACGCCTTCTGATTAAAGGTAAATTTCTCATAATTTTCTTTCAAAAAATAAATTTTCCATGATTTTCTATGAATAATCTACACCCTACATCCTAGGACTAAAAGTCCCTACATACTTTATGAAAAAATAAATCTTAAAAATTAAGTTAAAAATTATTTATTACTGCATTCGAAATGATAAATCAGAGGAAATTACGCCTAAAAATTCCTGTAGGCTTATTTAAGTCAGATGGGTTTTTTTATTTTGCATTTCCTCTTATAAACTAATCGTAGTATTGCCCGTAAAAGGCAGAAAAAAACGTAAACGCCATTTTGATATTAATATAAGTAAAAAAGAAAATGCCTCACTTTAGTGCAAGTACATGATGGTCGTTTCAATAATGTCAGTGGTATATAACGTGAAGATAAGGCTCTCTTCTCGCAGAATTTGTGAAAATATTTTCATGGAAGTTATTATCGATGTGTTTGTAATTATTGTAGGATCAACATATATTTTATCAGAAAAAATTATTTTTTCCTTTACTCTGTGTAGCCTAATTGTTTTTTAAACAATTGTGGGACTTCTCACAGAAATAATCAATGAATTGTGAAAGAGAAAATAAAGTTCATTCATATATGTAAAAAAAATAAAATTTATTTGTAATCATCAATAAATCTATCCAAGGATTATGTTTCCTAAATACCAATGAAACAAACTACAACTTTAATGTGAAAAAATTAGAATTCTTAACATCTATAGCGTGTAACCTAGACGAAGCCCGTTGGAAATATAAAGTAACAATCTGTTTTTCCCTTAAAAAAATACATTTATTTTCTAGTCATTCAATTAACGCACTTTAAAGATATTGAAGCTATCAGAACAGCAAACGTAAAAAAACCGGCGTTTTTGTATCTGGGCTACGTTTTAACCAACACAAACAATGACTTTCAACTAAATTTTAAATTTTCTCGAAGTATAATTGCTCTAAATAAAGTAGAAAACAAATCTATTGGAAGTGACGTCATAAAGCTGAACGAAGTAAGTAGATTGAATAAAGAGAAGCTATGAGCGTTTCCTGGTGATGCAATTGGCGAGTGCAAAGTTTGGATGAAATCAGCGAATCAGTTTAAAAGTTTTTAAGGGTGGGCTTCTTCTGGCGCACGGCCACACGGGCAAGACAGATTTAAATATATTTTATCCAAGACGAACATCGTTCACTAAGACAAAATGTTTTAAAGGGATTCGTATTATCTAATCCTATACCAAAGCCAAAATTATCACAGTTTTAATTACCTACAAGAAATCGATTCAAATTATAGCAATTTTATACACTGGAGTAATAGTCATGTATTTTCTGCTAAATATCAGCTAGCAATAAAATTAACAAAATGAAATGTTAACAGTAAACAAAAAGTGTCACATTTAAAACAAAATTTAAGAATACTGACTTTATACATTGAATAATAACTTTTTTTTTTCCCTTGGGTCTACAACTTGTCACTCAAAAATAATTTCTGGGGAAAATTTGGTTCATTTTTTAAAGTTAGGATAGCAAATTCAACAGAAATAAATGCAGCAATAAACTGGCAAAACATTAGTTTCTGTAATTTTGAAACTTTGTGTGACTTAATTCAGATATCAATAAAAGTTACCTCATCATAGAAAATACGCGTAAGTTTTGTTATAAAGTTGAAAATATTTTAACATAATAACGGTTATTATATGATTTGCTTTAAATAAATAATAGATATTGGCATTAAGTTCGTGCGGCTATTTTTTGCGAAAATGATTTCATTAGCGAATTTTTGAAGTAAGAAATTACATTTTTTTTACAAAATTAAATTAAATTAATGTTTTCTGTAATGTAATTATACTGTAAAGATTGCGTAATCAGAAGCTTAAATTTTTCAGTTTTATTTTTCTATATGTCATTTATGGTTGCTGTTTTTATCTCCTTTTATATGCTTATATTTTGCAGGTGAATAGTATACTATATAGAATCCATAAATCTTTGTTTGTGATCTAAATCACACGGTGCTATACAACTAGCACAATAACAATTTAATTTAATTTAATAAAATAAAGGAAGATCCATCCCTTAATTTATGAATTAATGTGATTCTGCTAATGCTTTAAAAAAATGTGGATCCAACTTTTCCTCAGGGACTATTTCAAGACCACTGAGCAAGTTGATCTCCCTTACAATTATATCCTGCTATATATATAGGCTATTCACGGTAAAGTGAGCACTTTTGAAAGTCCTCTAATTTTGAATAATAGCAAATAAATATATTTTATTTTAGCCTTAGACGTTAACTTCTGATTGCGGTGGAATAAAAAAACTGTGTTTTTTACTTACATGGCAATATATTTTTTTAAATTTAGTTAAAGGATTTAAAATGTCAGAAAGAAAAAAAGTTACTGGGGCCTCAAAAGTGCTCACTTTACCGTGAACAGCCTATAAAGATAAACTAAGTACTTTTGGATGCCCTGCTTGAGATCTACTTGTGTGTAGATTATGTATTATTCTACCATATGAAAAATTAACTACTCTATCGGTCTGATCTCTTTATTCATACGTCAATCAAGTGAAAATGTAAAATTATTAGAAAAGTAAACTTTTTACAAATTTTGCTGACCCTGACACTTGTAAGCATTAAAAATTAACAGAAAGCAAAAAAAAAAAATTAATTTCACAATTGTTTACGTAACACTTTTAATTCAAATTTAAGGTAGTTTCATACTTTTCCTCCGTCGTTACCAACTTTACCGGGCACATGCCAGTCAGTGTGCCTCTCGAAATATTTGCAGCTATGAACAGTGACGTTATTCAAAGGTTGGCTTCAAAAAGTGCTCAAATAACCGTGAACAAGGAAGGGACACGGTAAGGAGCCATTTCTACGCGTTTTGTGGAGCCAGATTCCTGACCCGACAGAAGGTAGTTGTATAATCGTGTGCTCGTGGCGCCATTTTATGGCAAACCAAGTAACTTTACGATATACATCGGTTATTATAGTTTCCCCTCCCCCCTGCAATACGGCATTGTCGTAATATTTATCNTATTATAGTTTCCCCTCCCCCCTGCAATACGGCATAGTGGTAATATTTATCTCATACTAATCCGTTCGGTCGAGAGTTCAATTACGAGCTCAAATATTTCAATCATGTGATTTTTGTTGCGAGCTGTACTTCTGCCGAGCGTTTTTTTTTTTCGCGGCCAGTGAACAATGTGCTGCTGCACGGCGTTACAAGAATCAACCGTTCGTAAAGGCGAAGGTGCAGAAGCTTCAGCGAGAAACACTCTGAAACTACCGGTTACTGATTTCTTCCTGCTAAAGTTCTACTTACAGGCTATTCGTCAGCATCATGCAACAAAACTTATCCAAGTCTAGAACATTACACCAAACGGATAACGCACCGCATTCGTGCGCACTCATTTTGATAATATTTTATATGAAAACTATTTCTTACTAGGCATTATCATCACACCTATTTTCTACCGGTTTTCATTCATATTATTTATACACTGAAGAGCCAAAAAAAAGGTACACCTGCCTAATATCGTGTAGGGCCCCCGCGAGCACGCAAGAAGTGCCGCAAGACGACGTGGCATGGACTCGACTAATGTCTGAAGGTGTGCAGGAGGCAATTCACACCATGAATAGAGACGGGAAGAATTCGCGGATTCATTTTGGGGCAAGCTAGAATTAAAAAAACACGTGTGTTTATATAACTTTAGCCATTGGTCCACACGGTGTTTGACACCTCCTGAAGAACGCTGGCCCAATCGTCGCCTTCCTTTGTGACAGCAGACAACCAATGTAAAGTTAATATCGGCATATTGGTACATAAGATTGTAGAGTATATCCTGCAAGTCATTGAACTCGCGAATTTTTCAGGTATCTAAACATGAATCCTGCAGGGCAGTCCACAAATCCATAGGAGTGCGAGGCGGTGGAGATCTCTTCTGAACAGCACGTTGCAAGGCATCCCAAATATGCTCAATAATGTTCATGCCTTGTGATTTAGGTGGCCAATGGAAGAGTCTAAAGTCAGAATAGTGTTCCTGGAGCCACTCGGTAGCAACCCTCGACGTGTGGAGTGTCGCATTGTAAGGCTGGAATTGTCCACGTCCGTCGGAATGCACAATGGACATGAATGGGTGCAGGTGATCGGACAAGATGCTTACGTATTTGTCACCGGTCAGAGTCATGTCTAGACCTATCAGGGGTCCCATTTCACGCCAACTGCACACGCCCCATACCATGACAGAGCCTCAACCAGCTTGGACAGTCCCCTGTTGACATGTAGGGTCCATGGATTCATGAGGATGTCTCCATACCCGTACACGTCCATCCACCCGATATAATTGTAAACGAGACTCGTCAGACCAGGCAACGTGTTTCCAGCCATCAACAGTCCAATGGCGGTGTTGGTGGGCCAAGGCAAGGCGTAAAGCTTTGTGTCGTGCAGTCAACAACGGCACACGAGTGGGCCTTCAGCTCCNTGTTGGTGGGCCAAGGCAAGGCGTAAAGCTTTGTGTCGTGCAGTCAACAACGGCACACGAGTGGGCCTTCAGCTCAGAAAGCCCATATAAATTATGGTCCGTTGAATAGTTCGCACGCTGCACTTGTTGATGCCGCAGCATTGAAATTTGCACCAATTTGAGAAAGTGTTGCACGTCTGTCACGTTTAATGATTCTCGTCAGTCGTCGTTTGTCGCGTTCCTTCACGATCTTTTTCCGGCCGCAGTGATTTCGAAGATTTGATGTTTTATCGGATTCCCGATATTCACGGTACACTCGTGAAATGGTCGTACGCGAAAATCCAAATTTTATCGCTACCTCGGAGATGCTATGTCCCATCTCTCGTACGCAGACTATAACACCACGTTCAAATTCACTTAAATCTTGATAACCTGCCATTGTAGCATAAGTTGACGCTCCGCGCGTCCATGCATTTTTGGCCGTCAGAACACACGCGCTAGCGAAGCCTGCCGGCGGTCAACACCAACAAATATTAAGGGTGGCGGACGTGTCCAACAAAAGGATCCCGCGCCTCACAGCTGCAAAGACGGGCCACCCAAGTTTTCTGCACGTGCAGACGGCATCCGGAGGCAACGGAA
>NQII01009922.1:17049-50406 GCA_002778355.1 Clitarchus hookeri
CCGCCCAGCAAATCAGATAAGTACAGTCATCCAGCGTGTGTGAAGAGTACTACCCCCCTACACCCCCCCTTTGTATAAACGGGAGGGAGTTGTCTCTAGAGCTCGTGAGTGAATTATAACTTGTTCAAGGAATAATAAAACTATATTGTTTTTTTGAACTCCAATCGCTCTGTGTTTACTTCAGTAGTAAATTGGTCCTTTAGACAACAGTGTCAATCACCTTCCTCCAAAACCACAGCTCTGGGAGTTCTCAAAGTAACCGATCTAGCAACTTTTCCAGACGCTTGTTGCCTTATATAGGCGCTGCCGACCGCATCGCGTTACTCTGATTGGTTCCATACCTCTGTTATTTGCATACGCACGCCTATACCAGTTTTTTTGGCTCTGCAGTGCAAATGAATTGTTACAATTTAAAGATAAAATATTAGTTAAAATTCAATTCAACCGAAAATAAAATNGCGTTACTCTGATTGGTTCCATACCTCTGTTATTTGCATACGCACGCCTATACCAGTTTTTTTTGGCTCTGCAGTGCAAATGAATTGTTACAATTTAAAGATAAAATATTAGTTAAAATTCAATTCAACCGAAAATAAAATATTTTTATGTCAACATAGGTATAAAAGACTTTTGAGACGTGGTATATAAAGAAATCAGCCGCATACGTGACGCATGAGGTTATTTTTCTAAGGGTTGATTAAAAAAGTGCGAAGACACCGCGAATAGACTATATAATTGTTGCAGTGTGCCTTGGGTTGTGTATCTGGCCTGGACACCAACGAGTCGCTGCAGTTTGCTTGACTCGTACACGTCGACATGATTCAATACAACACGAATCTTCCTTCTGCTCTAATGTTGTGTCGGGTTGGCGAGTTGTGGCTCGCTGTGCTATTGTGAATACAGGATTGCGCTATATCTCTCTCTTCCTATTTCTAAGAAAGTTAGTCAAGTGCGTCCAGCGGGAGGAGACGAAAAGAAGTAGCAGTGACTGAAATATAAGATACTTGGCTCGCCCATCACGATAATTTCACGTGTCAAAAGTTGCGTCACACAGCTACGGTAGAACACTCAATAATCCAGAAGTGGAATAGCCTCTTACACTACCAAATCCAGCCGCACGTGCCGGTGGTATAGTGGTCAGACTACTCGCCTCCCACGTGGGCGAACCGGCTTCGATTCCCGGTGGGGTCGCTCCCATATTTTCGCAAGTGGGAATCGTGCCGGACGACGCCGTAATTTCTGCGGGTTTTTCTCGGGGATCTCCCGTTCCCCCGGCCCATTCACACCGGCGCTGTTCCATAACTCACCGCGCTCCACTCTCATCGGCTCTCAAGGCCACGATGTTAAGATCCGCCCAATTCTCTTCGCTCGCTCACTCCCTCACGGCAGCAAAATGGCATCACTGGCCAGCGACATGACGGAACGCCGTCCGCCAATCAGCACCGGGCAACTTAAGCTGGACTCACAACAATCCGTCGTCCGTCAATCGTTCTATACGGCAGAATTCCAGTGTGGCAACTTAACATCTCAATATTTCTTTTGTTGAAGGTCAATTTTGTATATAAATACATTTTTATGAGAAAAAGATTTTGGGTAAATAATTTTTTCGTGTGATAACAATTTATACCAAATATTTTTATGTTAAAAATTCCTGAATTTACAATGAATGGTAAATAAACCCAGATCCACGGCTCAGCATTTTATTTCTAAGTGCGTATTTACATCTAAGGAAGTCGTGAGGCGGGGGCTCATCCGTCTGCCCGTTGAAAGTTAAAGTTTGATAAATATTTGACGGATGGGTGGAAAGAAAAAAAATCGCACTCTGATTGGTTGAAGATCGCGTGATCGCTGGATGAACGGGCGACTTACGGATGCGACGGATGGTTGTGGGTCCAGCCTTACTCGTCAGCCAGCATGCCAGCCAATGGGGAATCTATCGCAGCACGCGGTAGCCAATCAGACACGAAGCCAGTTCCCAGAGCCTCGCACTTTGCGTCATGGCCTCGCCCACTCAGTCAACCAACTGATGGGTACTCCCGCTTCAAAGGATCCGCCACGTTTATCTGATTGATCGATACAATATTTTATTTCGATGAAAGATAGAGCCAAGTGAAATAAAAACATAACACAACACCCTGTACAGTATCAACATTCCAGCACACAATCCACCACGTTTTCTCTGCTGTATGCTTACTCATTTCGTGTAGCTACGCTGGAAACTAGAATTAAAAACCCGGAGTATTTTATTGTCGTAAAAATGGGTTTACTTTTAAAGTTCTATTTATATTCAGTGCGATGGGGCCCGTTCCAGCGAGCTTCACTGGAGCCAAGCAGTCGTTTCTTTAAATCATATTTTTTTGGAGTTCTCTTGAGCATAGAATACCTGGTAGTCCAGAAGCGAATTCATCGTGTGCATTGCGAACTCCAGTCATACGTGCTGGGAAAATGGTTTCCCTTACTATCAGCTTGGCGGAATGCATTTCGCCAATCAGAAACTGAAGCCTTTAACTTAGCAATATGGCAATATTTTATAGTACCTCGTAGACTTACACGCAACATCCGTTTCCAGAGCTTCGCTTGAGAAGTAGATATATCTGAACGTCTCGACACGCGTTTATTTAAAGGAATCAGTGGTGGTTATAATGGACAAACCAGTCTACATCCACCACGGTGAGCCAGGTTCGATTATCGGCGCGGTAAACCAAGGATTTCGTATATGGGAAACGTATAGCAGACGTTGACATAGGCCGGTGGGTTTCCTCGTGGTAGTCCTCTTCCAACACCGTTGCATTCCATCTGAGCTACATAAGACACCTCTGTGNTTTTTTTTTTTTTTTTTTTTTTTTTTTTTTTACTAGGCCGATAACATTACTTTTCTATTTGCCGTGGTTTCACACTTATCAACTGTTTCCCTTAATATTTTCCTCCTTCCTCTTTTACATGATTCCCATGGTGTGTTCGGGCAAAGCAGTAAATAAAAACGAGCGCATTTCCTCAATACTAACCTTCGCTGTATTCTTTTATGAGATTAAATTCCTAATTAATATGTGTGGTTTAAAAAGGAATTTAATATCAACAATAATTGTCCCTAGTTTCTCCTCAGTACTAAATCAGGCGAAACTAACAGACTCGAGGCAGGCAGATTTATAAAACAGGTCCGCACCTAAACGTCTGCTGCAATGTCTTGCCTCTAAACTGTGAGCCGATCTTCAGAAGATAAAAGTTTAATTCGAAATTTTTTTAAGTGCTCGAAAGGTTGCCTGTCGGAATTCATGTTCTGTTTTATATTTCCTCTCCTTGTATNAATTCCTAATTAATATGTGTGGTTTAAAAAGGAATTTAATATCAACAATAATTGTCCCTAGTTTCTCCTCAGTACGAAATCAGGCGAATCTAACAGACTCGAGGCAGGCAGATTTATAAAACAGGTCCGCACCTAAACGTCTGCTGCAATGTCTTGCCTCTAAACTGTGAGCCGATCTTCAGAAGATAAAAGTTTTATTCGAAATTTTTTTAAGTGCTCGAAAGGTTGCCTGTCGGAATTCATGTTCTGTTTTATATTTCCTCTCCTTGTATNATTCGAAATTTTTTTAAGTGCTCGAAAGGTTGCCTGTCGGAATTCATGTTCTGTTTTATATTTCCTCTCCTTGTATAGATTTAAAAAATTTACAACCGCTTAAGCGAGCGTTGTAGGCTATATACCAAAAATTGCAGAATAAATTTTTTTATTTTTTTATTTTTAGTTTTCTATATATAAATAAAAAAGGATAATTCCAAAAACTCTTTGAAAGTCTCGTAGTGGTGAGTTGGTGAAAGAGAGTATACTCATGAGTTCAGTGCCTTGCGCGTAGAGGCGATGAGAGATGCAATGAGGTTGCTTGGGTGTCGCCTGAGCGTTACCACACTCCCGGAAATGCAAAATAAATCCTGGGAAATTGCGTCTTCATTACATAGTTTTCAAACCGATCGTTGAGAATTTTCATGCCATTTAGGGCGTACACGCAGTGAATTTTAATAACGCCCAAGTGGTATGGGCACAGAAGAGCATCAAACCCAAATGCATAGATTGGCTGGAACGTCTTATTGCTTGCTGCAGATACAGAGTACGCCATTATAATCCATTCGCGATCACTTCACCCTTTTCTGAAGTCCTGCTAAAGTTCTAATTCCAGGATATTCCTCCAACTCATGCAAATAAATCTTAACCCAGTCTAGAAAATTACACCAGAGGGACAACGCACCGCATTCGTGCGCACTCAGTGTAATAATATTTGGCAAAATAACTATTTATTGCTAGGCATTACCGACACACCTATTTTCTCACTGTTTTTATTCAAATTAATTATAAAAATCATATTATAGTTTATGGATTAAATATTTAAAAAATTCAGTTTAACCGCAAATAGACTGCATATGCCTACAGAATTGAAACACAGACTATAGTCAATTCACTGTTTCTTCACACATTGTTAATCAAACCTTTGAAAAATCGCCCTATGTATGACGTATTTAGTTATTTACTAAACATGCCATGCATCACAAGCGTTTTGAACCTCTGCTAACTTTAAGGTATCTTATTTTTCGTTAAACTGAAGTTTTACCAATATTTTATTTATAAATTATAATATTTCATTTATAATAAGTATGAACAAAAACAGTGAGAAAACCTCTATGTTGGCAGCGCCTAGTAAGAAATAGTTCTCATGCAAAATATCACTACAACTGAGTGCGCACGAATTCGGTGCGTTGTGCTTTAGAGAAATGTTTCTAGACGTAGTTAAGCTTAGTTTGCACGAGGCGGAGGAATATCCTGGAAGTATAATATTAGCAGGGATTCAGAAAAGTGTGAAGTAACCGTGAATGGATTATAACACCGCGATATTCAGCCGCACAAGCCAGCAAATTAGTGGCACTGGCAAGCAAAATATGGGAACTATGCCATTTTGTGGCATTTTCTCTCTAACATATTTTGTTCTAATTTGCTTTTGTTAGAAAATTCCTTCCTTTTTTGGCAAATCCCCGTTGTCTTTCCTTAATTATTACGGAAGTAAATCTTTTTATAGCAATTTGTTACCCCTTTTACTATTTATTATGTCATGTTAAAGATTGATGTAGCTTTAAATTAAGAGCTTGTTTGAAAATTGTATTTATAAATGCAATAAGCAGTAACAAAATAACGTAATTATCCTATTTTCAGTGTGTGTGATGCTCTTAAAGTAGCGAACCTTTTCTTTGGCTCTCTCCTTTTAACCGGCGATTTCAGTTCACATTTTTCACACTAGAAGGCAGAGCTTGTGCTCTTTATTGTTTAAAGTTTTGATGTTATTTACATTATATGTTTATAATATTTTTACAGTAATCAATATTTTAATCTAAACATAAAAATTATATACACTATGTTTTGACTCTTGATAACTTTGGTGACCGCAACATGGTGATTCAAGATGTGTCGATTGGCCAAGTCGTATGTATTGGAATGACCCAAGTTTTTTTTTTTTTGATAAAAGAAAAGTGTAGACTCGACCTTCTTCTCAACACCTTTTCAAGATGTAAGGACGCATGCTAATCTTCTAACATAATGTTATAATAAGTTTATATGCCTCTCACGGTAAGTAATTCGGACTACATTGTTTGTACCATACGATAATAGTTTGTTTAATGTGGGAATTAAACTTATTTGCCTAATTTATGTTAAATTAGGGCAGTGCAAGTTTTTCCCGGGACTTCTTCCCGTAGCTGGTCATGTTGCAAAGTACGCCTTCGTGGTTTGTGCCTTGGCATAGCCGTGTGATGGGACCATGAGTTGATGTTTCTTCTTTTAACCTGTGCGCCGGAGTCCGGACCAGCACCTGGCAAATGTCAGCTAAGATTTATTTTTACCCTTCTGCGTGAACACTAACAGAGCAAACCGTCATGGCTGCCCGTTTTCTCGTCTCATTTCGAACGGTTTAAGTTAAATTTCCACGTACGTAACCATAAATTCTTGGAAAGAATGAAAACACAATTTTCATGTGTTAAAATTATTTTTTAATAATAAATGTTTCAGCAAATCGTTCTCAATTATAACAAGTATAAATATACAATGGTGCATCCACATAACTGTAAATGTGTAAGTACTCGTAATACTCATGTTGTTGTGTTGTGGTATTTTTTATTTTTGTTTTGCCCCCCTATTGGGACTTTTTGGTCGCTTCGGTATCCACATCCGAATATAAAAGAAAAGTAAAAAATTAAAAAATTAATTTTAACCTTTTATTTCTGAGTTTTTTTAAATTATTAAATAATGAAATGAATATAAAGTAAATTACCATTGTAACTTCTTGTGAACTAGGCCAAAGCTTAATATGTGATAATATTTTTTCCGTTTTGCATTGTGCATATACGTACTTAAAGTCTGCTTTTAAGGTTTTCCCATGATTATGTAAAAGGTAAGACGACTTGGTAGAGTTCGACCCTGTGTTTAAGTCCTTTTTTTAGGATGAAGGATCTCGCTTATTGCGGATTTCCGTTCCTAGTTCTCCTCTGGGGACCTTGGTGCTCGGATTGGGAGCCGTTAGGGTTGAAAATCCCCTTTCTGGGGTTTTCTCTACCGGGTTGGTTACGGTCTTGAGTGCGAAGGGGTGGCTAAGAAAGTCGTCCGCCATTCAGCGGCTTGTAACTTACTCGCCAACCGGCAGCCCAGCCATGAAGATGTATCATGCAGCACTCAGTAGCCAATCACAAGCAAGGCTCGCTCCCAGAGCCTCCCGCAGCAAACCAGCGAATGTTCAGGCCCACAGGGAAAGAATCGAAACCTCACTTCGCCTCTGTATAATAACTTATCTATACTGCAAATTTTTTATTTACATGTAATTCGTGTTCCGCCTGTAGGTAGGCCACCCACTGTGAGAGACAGGCAGGCGGATGGTATCGCGTGAGGTGTTGCCTTTCAGTCGCATGAAGGTATTTGCTATGTCAAAGCGAAGAAGGCGGCCGGCACTTCGTACAGTTCNGAGGTGTTGCCTTTCAGTCGCATGAAGGTATTTGCTATGTCAAAGCGAAGAAGGCGGCCGGCACTTCGTACAGTTAATTTAAGAATATGTGCTGTTCGCGGTTACTTCCAACTTTTCTGAAGCCCTGCTAAAATTCTACATCCAGGATATTCCTTCGCCTCATGCAAACAAAGCTTAACCGAGTCTAGAAAATGACACTAAAGGGACAACGCACCGCATTCGTGCGCACTCAATGTAATATTATTTTACATAAGAACTATTTGTTAATAGGTGTTACCAAAACATCGTTATNGCATTCGTGCGCACTCAATGTAATATTATTTTACATAAGAACTATTTGTTAATAGGTGTTACCAAAACATCGTTATTCTCCCTGGTTTTATTAATGTTAACTACAAAATTATAAATGACATATTAAAATTTGTACGCAGATTATAAGTAAAAGTTCGATTTATTTAAAAATAAGGTACTTAAAGGTTAACTCGTGTATTAAGAGCTTGTAATAGCTGACGTATTTAGGAAACAATCAATCACGTCATACATAGCGTAATTTTTCGAAGGTTTGATTCAAAAAGTGTGAAGAAACCACGAATTGTGCATAGGAGAGAGGGATGTGAGTGAGGAGGAGGAGGGGGATATTGCAGGCGACATGTGAGAGGCAGCGCCAGTCTGCGCATGCGCACGCACGCACGCGGCCGGGCCCCGCCGCTAATGACGCGANGAGGAGAGTCATGTGTACTTACTCCGGGCCTCGCCGTAATGAGAGAATGAATACGGGGTTGACCGCCTCGTAAATGCCGGTCGTTACTGCGCGATCGCCGCACAGCAGCCCGCAACAAATGTCGCCTGCAAACACACTTGGTCCCGCGCACCGAGCACCTACTGCTGCCAACCTTCAACTGTGAAAATTACGGGTTCGAGCCGACGAAACACGTCACAATCCTAAAGAGACATTTATAATAACGCAATTCTTATGATCAAGATAGGGGCCGCGGCGGTGTGGTGGTCAGACTACTCACCTTCCACCTAGGCAAACCGTGTTCGGTTCCCGGCGGGGCCGCTCCCGGCTTTTTTCGCATTTGGGAAATAATGACGGACGATGCCACTGGTCGGCGGGTTTCCTCAGGGATCTCCCGTTTCCTCCGCCATTTCATTCCAGCGTTGATCTCTACTCGCCTCACGTCACCCTCATCGGCTCTCAAGACCTCGATGTTCAGTGCCGTCCAAAGCCCCCCACTCCACTTGTAATCAAGACAGTTATATTCACCAATTTGTTTTCTTCAAACCTACGAGCCTAGTTAAATCTTTGACCACGTGTGCTACAGAACAACTCTAGCCTGTTCCACGTCTTACTACGGAGGCTCGTGGCACCACCTGGGTTACAACTGACGAGATATAAACAACATTCAAATCATTGCAAGTGCTTGGAAGACTGAGTATCGATACCGTTTTTAACTGCGCGATCGAAAGATGTAGTTGTTTTAGTTGTACACACGAGAACAAAATTGCAAATGAGGTTTTGAAAATACAGTGTCAGCGATGTAGTTTCCCTCGGTATAGTTCTTCTTGGCTATAGAAGGATTATGTTCATAGCATAAAAAATAAACACATAGCTGGGCCACAATTATACCAGAAGACCTCCACACGCTCCACTAATTTGGTCGTTGATTCCGATCATAACTGAATATCGAAATAGTCATTAATTTTATGTCTCGAAATTGTCTGGTTAAACTACGATCGCGTGTAAATACAGTAACTGTTTACCTACTGTTTTCGGTGCTATAATTATAAACGTAATGTTGGTTTCTTTCACTACCATATCGCAGAAAAATTTACCAAGTTGTATAGAGAAATAATATCGTATTTATGTTTACTGCATTTTTGCCCACTGCAACCGTCAGCCATTTTTCTTGTTGAGCAGTACCAAGTTTCAAAAACATAATTATTTATTTTCGAAGTAGTTTCTGGTGTTCCTTAAAGCGCACAAGGCGTGCGTAAGTAAAGAAATCGCAATGAACTACAGGACATGTCTTGTCAAAATAAGCAGGGAATTAGCGATAGCGTCATGTTGTGTACAGTGGATGTGGATAAAGCGTGACTCGTATTAGCTGAAACACGGAAATTGTCAAAGAAATATGTATAGTACTTCCAAGGCTCAAAGAACTCAGAAACAAAGTGGCAAATGTATCGCGAACTTTCATCAACAACCACACACGTCAGAAAAAAATTCCTAGAATCGCCAACAATAGAAATAAACGTCAACCGACAGTCACCTGTTTACAAAATCAATCTGTTGGTAGCTTACCTAAGAGGAGACGAGCTAGACTGAAAAATCCTTTCTGTAATCGTGGCTCAGTTAGTTATTCATTATGGCTGTTGGTCCTGGTTAACCCCAGGAAGGGTGTGCAGGATTCGGTACTTGTTTTCCTTGTAGTTCTTTATTGGTTGAAATGCGTCATGGGAGAGTATGACACACTGCGGCTCAAAAGAAGCAGAAGGTCAAATGTGCACGTGGTTGAAGTTTAACTTTTCCTCATACGTGTGCGCGAAATTTTCATGTCTCTAGGGAGAGTGTCACAGAACCTATTTTATCCTTAATACATGTGGTTCACGGTGAACTAAGCACTTTTGAAAGCATAGCTTAAGATGTACTTGTAATCGCATTGTGTATTCTTCCGCCTTATGTAACATTAACACTGCCACGGGCCTGATCACTTTATTCGTGCGTCGGTCAAGTGAAACCGTGAAATTATTAGAAAAGTAAATATTTCACAAATCTGCTAACTTTTATACTTGAATAAATAAAAAATATAAAAACAGAAAGCGAAAGAAATAATTTCAGTTATCACGAACGGTTACCTAACACTTTTTATTCGATGTTAAGACATGGAACTACTTTCCCTCCATCGTTGTTGACTTTACTGGGTGCATGTCACTCAGTGCGCCCGTTAAAACATATGTAGATATAAACAGGGAATTTGTTCTAAGGTTGATTTCAAAAGTGCTCATATTATCGTGAACAGCTTTTGAGTGAGCTGGAAAGTCATCCAGTTATTGTCTATTCGCTGTTTCTTCACACTTTTTTAATCAAACCAATGAAAAAACGTGCAATATATGACGTGTTTGGTATTTTCCTTAATATGTCGTATATCGCCAGCGTTTTATTGTTGTCAACATAAAAGTACGTACCATATTTTTGGTTGACTTTAACTTTTACCTATATTTTATCTAAATTATAAATAAGCAAACATATTTTTCATTTATGACTAATATCACTAAAGACAGTGACAAAATAAATGTGTCTTGGTAATTCGTAGAAAGTAATAGTTCTTATGCAAAATATTATTGCACTTAAAGTGCACGAATGCAGTTCGCTGGTCCTCTGGTGCAATTTTCTATGATTTGTTCATACTAGGCGGAGAAATATCTTGAAAGTAGATCTTAAGCAGGTATTCAAAAAAATTCGGGAGTAACCCTGATTGGAGTATAAATTAAACTCCGGATATAACCCATTCACTGTTACCTCACACTTTTTTGAAGCCCTGCTTAAGTTATAATTCCAGGTCTAGAAAATTACACCAAAGGACAACGCGCCAAATTCGTGCGCACTCAGTTGTAACGATATTTTGCATGAGAACTATTTATCACTAGGCGCTACCAACACACATGTTTTCTCACTGTTTCTATTCTTATTTAATTTAAATGTATTATTATAATTTGTAAATAAAATATAGGTGAAACTTCGATTTAACTAAAAATAAGATAATATAATGTTAACAGAGGTATAAAGCGGTTGTGATGCATGACACAGTTAGGAAATAACTAAACATGTCATACACGGGGTGATGTTTCAAAGGTTCGATTCAAAAAGTGTGAAGAAACCGCGAGTAGGCTACAACTGGGAAATCAAGTGGAGAAAATAGAGCACGGTGCCGTAGAATAGGTAACACATACGCGAGAAGTCTTGGCGGTTCCTTGGTCGTGGCCGTGCTCCTTCGCTGACTGGCTGCGCCCGAGGTTCTCGGAACGGGTCTTTGTCTCTGACTCGCTACAGCGTGCTGGATTGGCTAACGGCGTCCCGACACGTTGCCGGCCGGTGACGCCATTTTGCCGGCGTGTGCGGCTGGAGTTCCCGGTATAATCGGCTGTTTTACCTTTGCATTCTTGAGTGCTCTCTGGCAGCGATGCAATAGAGAGAGCACTCTGTGCACGTCAAATATCACTTTTATTTCACGTAAATGAATTGTTAGACCTTTATATATATGCAGTGCTTCAGCAGGCAGTAGCCTACTCAATATAAGTAGAGGCAGAAAAAATTCAAGGGTTCGCTGATTTGCAGGAGAGACCCCACGTTTGTTTGCAGAATCAACTATAGTCTATCAGCGGTATCTTCACACTTTCTAAACCAAACCTTTGGAAAATCACCTAATGTACGACGCAGTTGGTTGCTTCCTAACTATGCCATGTATCACAAGCTTTTTATTCTTCTGTAAGCATAGAACAAACTTATTTTTTATGAAATTTAACTTTAACTTATATTTTATTTGTAAGTTTTAATGTCACATTTATAATTGATATTAATAAAAAATTGAGAGAAATTGATGTGTTTGTAATGCCTAATACGAAAAAGTTCTCATGCAAAACATTTTTAAAACTGAGAGCGATCAGATGTGGTGTGTTGTCAACCTGGTGTGTAACTTTCTAGACTTAGTTAAACATTTTTTACGCAATGCGAAAGAACACCTTGAATGTAGAACGTATGCAGGTTCTCAGAAAAGTCGGAAGTGACCATGAATGGGCTCTACCAATTTGACCTTTGCTGACACAGTGGAAGTCAGTGATTGAAACTATGTTTATTTTTCTATTTGTTTTACCCACAATCCCCCCCACAAAGTGTCAAATAAGACGTTTGCCAATTGCAAATGTAATACGTTTGTATCGAAGATCTGCTTATTCCCGAATGAATGCCACGGATTTTTCAAGCGCTTATTAACAGAGCCTCAAATATTTCGCGAATCCATTCGGTGGCAGGACTAACACGAAAAACTTATAAATGTCGACGTGACTGTGTTTAAAAATAAAAAATACCTACAGATAGGCTCTACCAAGGAGGGGGGGTGGCATGTCACGTTCGTACGTTGATATATTCCGGCACTATAACTTCGAGACTTTTAACACGGTTTAAATAAATTTCGTCTAGTTGGATCGGATACATGACTGCAATGGGAGCGTGACCTTGAGTTGTCACGGTGCATGTGCGAGGCACGGGCGAGAGCTGGAGGCAGCTGGCGACTATTCTGGGTGTGCACAAGTAAAAAAAATCTGCATATCTAAATAGTATAAAACAATTCAGTTTATTCGCGCCCGTCTGTGGATTTCTCTTAGTAATTGTAAACTATTCAATGGATTTTGATGCGCTTGTCAACATAATTTAGAGAATTTATTGAAAAATGTTTCGGTGTATGATAAATTTATATTTAATGTAATGATAGTAGAGAAATGTCGAACCGTTTGTAATCAAGTCGTAAAAAACCACTTTTAGGGCACTTACACGGCTTGCGCTGACTAAACCATTAGAGATACATCAAATTAATGTACTGCAGAATTGTAGCTCTCAAGAAGGTCTACAGAAAAGTCCGCGATAGCATATGATTATCTTTTAAGGATGACCCACTGTAACCATTTTTGTCTTTCAAAGTATCGCTGTAAAAAACTAAATTTTTACCGGGCGAAGCCGGGCCGGTTCGCTAGTTTTTTTTACAAAAATGTCTTTGGGAATTAGTTGTCAAGATAATTTTGTAACATTACTAGTAACTTGGAATGGAGATATTTGGGCGTCTCTTAACATCAAGGTCTTGATAGCCGATAGGTGGGAGGCGAGTAGTCTAACCGCTATAAGCCTTCCACCGCGGCCCCTAACACTATGCACTTCGTACACATTTAACGATATTAAAGACATGCTGTAGAAGCGAGCTACCTCTGTTCATCACCGGATCAACACCACTATATCGGTGTGTGTAGTCACATCTACTACAATAATATTTTTCCAGACTATACCGGACGCTTTAACAAGGCCATGCAACTTTCTGTTTTGTTTGCTGTTAGCTAGTGGGGTAGCGTGTAAACTGTCTCTTAGTATAGTTTATTTTACGGAACACAAAGCGAAATTTACGAGCCGCTAGTCTTTTCAAACACAGTAATCAAATATATAAAGTACAAGAAATAATATTTTTGGCAGTTGTATAGTAATGTAACGAATTAAAAAAAAACTAAATTCTTAATTTAGTGCGTTATTTAAACTAAAAGGTTATTTTTCACAGTTGAATAAAATATCTAATACGCTACATTATTTTTTTTCTCAGTTCAATTTCCTGTTTTAAACTACTTTATTTTAAACAGGGAGGATTACAACGAAATTTTAAAAACCTAGGATTTCTTGTTTATCACGACCATCACCTACCCACGATTCACTACCCCTTGTTTCAGATGCTGCTACTCAAATTTATGGATTAACCTTTTCTTCTTGGACGGTAGGTAACACAAACCACACACCAAAACACAATATTTGGCCGAGGAGGATTTTCGTATATGCCAAAATAGGAAACCATATAGGGCCTAAGCCTCTTAGGAGGTTACTTGACTTCCACTTTACACTGAAACCGTAAATAATCTGTTCGGAGTTATTTCTGGGGGTGCAATGGAATGTGTAAAATTTTGCAAGTGATAAATAAGTTGTGCATATCATGTCAGATGACAGACAAGTTGCAGTAAACTCTAATGTACCTATTTGTTCTTAAATATCTAGCACTGAACCTATCGGATTTAATTTAATAAATTGGTTTAAATTATTAGGTAGATTTAAAGAAACAAGTGGGTATGGTTATTTGTCTGTAAAAGGCATATTATTGATTTTAATAGTTCGTAATCACCTCCAATTTAAATGTTTTCTGACTTCAACTTCGAATAAGTTTTGGTTAAATAACTAGACAATAATAAAAATAATATTAAAGAACTTTATAATTTCATACAATGTCAGTTTTTAATCATAGCCTCTACTTCTCTTATTGTTAATCTGTATTTTATAACTCGCTTTTGGGAATATAAAAAAAAAAGTTACTCCAAATATTTACCCTAATCTCAAGCTATAACCTAACAGTTTCCTACGAAGAAAAAAATAATTTAAGGTGGAATTATAAGAGTGGTAATTTTTTATTCACACGTGTTCACATGCAGACGTAAGCAAACACATAATACAACGTGATACTCAGTTGTTTTTTTTTTTTTTCACAATTAGCAAAATGTTTAGTTAGCCAACGTAGTAAAGAATCTGAGCCATGTCCGTACTACTTGTTTAAAAGACAGAAAACAAAATTACAGTAATTACGCGACGAGCAGCCACAAGTAGGTTACTGTAGTAAAAACTTTAGTCTGGACATTTATTTTTAAAAATATTAGTGAGTAGCAATACAGAATAAAAGATTGAAGCCCTTTACGAGCAGTTAGATTATAACAAGATTTTCTGAGGGGAAAAATGTAAGAAAAATTTTATATGCACAACGAAGAGCAGCTTTGTTATATCATTGCATTTTTAGATGATTTCGTTACATGTGCGTAGTAATTTTCCTGTGCAATTTTTATTTTTTTATTTTTCAGGGTAGGTAATGCAGATATGTTTACTGTTAATTCCGTTAAATATACCATGAGCCCGCTGTAGGGCAACGTCACTGGTGAAGTGTTCACGTAAGAAAAAGAGAAGGAGTGTAACGCCAAAGTGCAGTCGAGCCAGGAATTCGGCCCCCGACTGTACCAAGACTTTGGAAAACACGTCTTGAAAGTGCAGGCGAAACGACTACAGCACTTCCCCGTGTCGCCCGCCTCTTGTGCACTCTAGGGGGATCACGGCAGTAACTGCTCACGAGACTTACTAAAGGGGGGCGATTATCAGCGCGGGGAAGACTGTTCGCCAAATCTAGATGCAATCTCCTCCCGCCCTTTTAACACGGCCGAAATAAGTACGTCGCGGTACGCGAATTCCGCGGGCGGAGCAAGTAAAAGAGCATTTGAGGAGAACGTCGCAATTTTCTCGCCATTTCCATAAAACTTGGGGGGGTCCCTCTAAAAGGAGGCCGTCCATTACTGCACCGCTTCCAACCCCCCTGGAACCCCTCCGTGCTCGCGCGCAAACCCCCTGCGGGGGCGAACTGCGCGCGCTCATTCGCCACCGCGCTCCCGGCCCGACCGCGTTGCCATGACGACCGAGTCGTCGCTCCGCGCAACAACGGGCCAAGTTCGCGTCGCACGCACTCGAACGCTCCACTGCGCACGCTCGCGGCCGGGACACACACAAACAAACAATCATCGCGGCATTTTTCAACTGCTCTCAATCAAGGTCATTTACAGCGCCGTGACATTTACCATGCAATTGTTAGGGGCCTGACAAGTTTCCAGAATTAATATGCCTAACAACCTAATTGAATTTTTATTTGGATTGCAGGTAATCAACCACCCCCCCATATAACTGTAAGTCGATAACCAACATAGGATAAAACAAGTAACAAATCCCGATCTACTTGGCCTTGGTTTAACCTGGCCAATGAACAAAACAGCTGAGGTTGAAGCATGCAAAGGTCTGCGGAGTCTATCCTACGGCACATTGAACTCGCAGAATTTTCCTGACTTTAGTTATCTCGCACGGCACGGAACTCAGCTGGATTCGAACTCGATACTATTAGCATTCATGCGTCCAAAGGCGTCTAGTTCCAGAAGCTGTTAGACTGTCCTGCATGAGGCGAAAAGTGACCCCAGAATCGGAGTACTTTGTAACACGCGAAGTGGGGAATTCTTATCTGACGCCTGACGGAAAAATCAAGAAAAACTTTCGTGAGTTTTAATACACACATATATATATTTTTTTAAACTGTAGTTGCTGTTGTTAATTTTCTTTTTGTGAGACCTTTGACAACAAAATTGAGCAGAAATGAGCTAATGCACACGGTACATTTAAGTTCTTATCGTTTGAAATGCAATTCGCCAAAAAGCATTTGATAACCTTTCATCGACTCACGAATAAATTTAATTATTTATGGTAGTGATTTTTTGGAATTCTGTGGAAGTCACTTACAAAACGGTGAAATTCATCTATCATAACAATCCGTTATCTGGCACTGATTGCGTTACAAGGCGAGAAATTTACACTCGTTGCCACTTATTTTGCAACGTTTTCGATATTTCAGGCTTAGAGTATGGATCCCTGCGACTAACAAAATAATACCAATTTCATTCTGGTTATAGTCCAGTTGGGCTCACTTATCCCCTCTCCCCGTAATATCCCGAACATCAATTTGATTAATGTAGTTAACAGCAACACCAGGATTGTCATGTGAACGACGATAGAAACACATCTCCAAAAGTCCACAACCAGGATTTGCAGTCATACCTTGAATACCAAATCTATATAATAAAGAAAGGAGGACATAACTTTCTTGAGCTTGAGTAACTTGCTTAACAAATAAATTGTCATCTTTAGCAACATCAGTACTGAAACCTCCTGAAAGCGCCTTTTACGTCACCGACTCCAGGATGTCAATCTTCGCTACTAGGACGCTGCACTGACAGTGCAAGAAATAGGCGTGTTAGACGGGGCGAGATTGTGGCTAACGAACAGTTTTCCGAATCAAAAATTTCCCACATATTCCTCGAGAAACACGATTTTTAACAGCTAACGTAAGTTAAAGCATGTAATCAATAATTGATTACGATAAAGTCAGGAGTTACAACACACATGTCATACGTTATTAGGCGCCGCTGCAACCAACTAGCATTTACGCTTTCTTCTTAATTACACTACAGAGTTATTTTGTAATATTTCGGCTATGTTATTGTGAAAATTTCCTTACCTACAAAAACAAAATACGCTCTGAGCATTTTGTTTGTTGTTTCCATGGTGTTATACGAAGTATTAAAAGTGCACTAACTGATATCCCACTAGAATACATTTTGTTAGCAAAACGTTATTTGCAAAAGTCTCAAATGATAACAACAGGTTGTAAATCCTGCAGAAGGCAAACCCAGTAAGGAACGCTATATATTAGAGGACGAGCGAGTGTCCAGTGTTGTCTAGACGAACAGGACAGAGCCGACAGAGAGAAAAGCTTATAGTCTAGGTAGGAAGTACATGATTGATTGAGCCACATGTAACATTTACATTGCCATGGGCAAAATGAATTTATTCATGCTTTTCTCTTCGTCTGAATTCAAATATTCCCTAGCCTTCTAAGAGAAAGATAGTGTTATGTGCATATTTATAAAGCATACGTGATAAATCACAGTACTTTTAACAACATATTATTTCAATTACGCCTAGCTTTTGTAGTAGTAATATTTCACTACTTTAATAAATTAAATACGTAATATCCTCCTGGGTGTAATGTCATTTCTTAATGCAGCATTAAAAAAGGAGGATTTGCACTCGACAATAATTTGAGGGAAATATACACGATGATCAAAAGGTCCCAAGTTTTGCCCAAAATGGGAATAGTCTTCATTCGGTGGAGAGAACGCATGTTAAGGTGCAAAATTTATATTTTCTAACATGATGTTATTCTGGTCTTGTCATAAAATGTTCTTATGATTTTGGATTATAAATTAAAACTTCCTGTGGTTCACGGCATAATTGAGATTATCTGAATTTTATAGGATAGACTGCTCTGTAAGTACAAGCTCATGACTATAACCAAAATTGTACATAAATGTTAGTTACTCTTGAGTATGATAAAATTGGATGTGACGATATAGATAGCAACTGATTGAAATGTATTTAAAATAAGTGTTAGAACATATTGGGCCCTAAAAGGCCCGTTTTCGGAAAGTATAAATAATTTTAAGAGGTAGCGAGCCTATACTACTTAATAATCTTTTAAAGAGCAGATCGTTATACACTCTCGTCTACGACGTGAACTGGAATGACGAAACGTAAAGATGTTTACCTGATGTCATTCGCACAACTGGTTGATTGGTTTTACGACACATGCTTCAGCACAGTGTAATCAGGGCAACAAGACATCCTGATCATAAAAGCAAGCTCCGAACTAAATTACAGCTCACCTGGTGGTCAAATTCGTGTTCGTGTCAGCTACACTTCCCCAGCCAGTGAAAAAGCGCTTTAGTTGCACCCGCACGGAAAGTATAAGAGGTGAGTAGGCCTAACTTCCAATTACTGCAAGAATTTAATTGTCTGACTTTTTGGTGTAGTCAGGCCAACCGCCACGACGTAGGTGGCTGCGTGCCGGGTTCAAGTCCCGGGTAAGACATAGTTGTAGATTGGCGATCATCCTAACAGTATCTAGTGTCTGATTCACTGATCAAGATAACTATTACTGAAAGAAAGAGTTCGTCTAGTCGAGAAAAACAAATGTTTTAAAAAAAAATAGTTGGCAGCGTTACTGCTTCTTATCTGGAGTAGACTGGTTCGATTCCCTAGTCGTTTATATTATCTCGTGACGAGGGATACGCTGTGATGGGACAACTGGGAAGTCATCTGAAGTGTAGTGTTGGTGGGACTTGGTGTTGATGCGCTGAATACGTTTCCCTCTTTTAAAGCATGTTCACGCCTGTTCGGGACGTATGGAATTTCCCGTGCCGGCAATTGTCCCCGGGTTTTGAGGTGAAACTAGTACAGCCTCCACGTGCGTGGGGCTGGAATACCCTCCTCCTGCGCATCGCTCGTCCATACCGAGAAAAATGTTTTGTAGGGAAGTCATCTAGTCTATTTTTTTTTTGCGGTCGGAAAAAAATAGTTTCTAGAGGGGTTACAAAATGTTAACAGCTAAATAAACTTTTGTTACTNCCGGCAATTGTCCCCGGGTTTTGAGGTGAAACTAGTACAGCCTCCACGTGCGTGGGGCTGGAATACCCTCCTCCTGCGCATCGCTCGTCCATACCGAGAAAAATGTTTTGTAGGGAAGTCATCTAGTCTATTTTTTTTTTTGCGGTCGGAAAAAAATAGTTTCTAGAGGGGTTACAAAATGTTAACAGCTAAATAAACTTTTGTTACTCGCAAAAAGTTGCATATTTAAAAATATTTATAATATTTATTTAAATATAGCATATAGTAATTATATTATATATAATTAATTATGTATAATATTATATTATTCTTAAAAATATTTATAAATATTTAATGGATGCCACAATTTTTATTTTTTATTTTTTTTCAGTACAGCCGACACAAGGCTTGAACAAACAACGAGGCCCCAATCTGTTGCAAGATGTACGTTTTGTGTGGACTCCCATACTAAGTTCTGAGGCCCTCTGATCCCAGATACACAGGCATCACGGCTGAGGTGCTATCAACATCTTTATTGACAGTACCAAAGGTGTCACCACTCGCAGCGTCGACCCATTATCGTGATACTCTCCTTGTCCTCTTTACCCCTTCTAAAACAACGGTCTGAAGAGAATCGGCCTGCTCTGTGGTTGCGTATGGTTTTCTCAGACTCAAAGCGGCCTCTTTATCGAATATTTTACTGCCAGTAGGTAAAGAATCTAGTAGAAATAGAACTTTACAGGTCGGACTAAGTAGTTTGTGCAACGAATAGGTATGGCATTTGAGGTGTGGTAACGGGGATGTATTATAAGGGTGGCAAACTCACAGAACTGTCTGTTTCTACACAAATTTTACAGCTTCAGGAACTTCATCACGTGAACGATGTCGAGTGCCCGTCGTTTAGCCTAAAGTAAAACAGCCTTAACCTAATCAAAACGCTTTGAAGCAAAAAAAAAAAAAAGATATTATTAGTAAACGTAGGTTACGCGTCTGGGAAGGGGAGGAGGACGTTTGTAGGTGAAATAATTTTATGCTCTGTGAAACGATTTTAGGAAAACCGTTTGCCAGGCAAAACGACTTCAGCCTCCGCGTAAGAGAAGCCAAAGAAGATTCGACGCGCTTTGTGCTCCAGCATTTTGGTATTTGCCTTTTGCCCAGTGTCTCGTGTTTGTTATGTCCCGTACATAATTCCGGCCGTGACGAGTACCACTTGATTAAATACATATTTTTATAACTTTGTATTTTGTGTTTTCTAAGGTTTTAATACGAAAACCATCAAGGTTCACCTGTACAACAAAACTTCACGTATTGCAATTAAATAAAAACATTTAATGTATAAATTGAAGTTTCCGAATGACTGACTGACTCACTCACTCATCAAAGCACAGAGACCAAACTGCTGGATGCAAAATCATAAACGTTTAAGGTTGAATTTTCCTTAGCCCTTTCAATTTCCCAGGAGAAGTTTATAAATTCCTACTGGGATGGTTTTGGTGCACAGTAAGAGGAAAGTATTGTTTATGCGTAATTCTGGGGTTAGTTAATATTTGTGGTGTGACAGAACTGACCAGGAAGCAATATGGCCGGTGTTATCAAAGAGAGCGTGAAGGTTTGACGCATCAAGAAAGCAACATCATGGCTTCTGATAAATTTAGAATGTGGGCAAAGAAAACTAAATGTTATTTATGTTAGGTACTTATATCAAGTATCGTTTTATTATAAAAATTATGCAACTTTGATGACTTACAGATTATAAATCNGAACTGACCAGGAAGCAATATGGCCGGTGTTATCAAAGAGAGCGTGAAGGTTTGACGCATCAAGAAAGCAACATCATGGCTTCTGATAAATTTAGAATGTGGGCAAAGAAAACTAAATGTTGTTTATGTTAGGTACTTATATCAAGTATCGTTTTATTATAAAAATTATGCAACTTTGATGACTTACAGATTATAAATNTTTATGTTAGGTACTTATATCAAGTATCGTTTTATTATAAAAATTATGCAACTTTGATGACTTACAGATTATAAATCGTTGTAATGCTTGCATATGGGACACATTTGTCCCAGTAGGTACTTTGCTTGGGTCGGTATTGTCAGTCATATTGAAAGCATTTCCATAATTATTTTACAAGAGAGTTGGACTCACTCGTGAAGAAATAAACGAGCTACTTATGAAGGATCCAGATTCAGATGATGACGACATCTCANAGTTGGACTCACTCGTGAAGAAATAAACGAGCTACTTATGAAGGATCCAGATTCAGATGATGACGACATCTCAGCCAGTGACGAAGATGACCCATATTACAGGCAAGAAGGTTCAGCTGATTCAAATAGAGAAGAAATTGAATTTTCTTTGTCGTCTTCTGAGGAAGTAGAAAATGAACTAGCTTAGAAGAATCGGTCAGCTGGTTCACTAACAGCTAGCAGCCTGCCTGCACCCAAGTTAGTTTGTGTAAGTACATACAAAATATCAGTTAAAAAACAGTGGCACTGTGTCATCAAATAGCAATGATAATGTTATATGGTCTAATGTGAAAAACATCTTTGAGTCAAGAAAGTATGTCGGGTTAGATGAAGGCATGATTGCAGGCGGGAAAGAAAGGGACCAAACAAGACGTAAAAAATCAAGCAGTCGTCCATCGAAAAGATTCAAAACTATGTTGAATGTAGGTGGCAGAGAATACAAGGAGGAGATGTTATCATTGTTCAAATCAGAAGATTTAAACAAGAACGAAAACACTTTTCCGGATGTATCAACTGCCTCTCTGCAAAAATGGTTTCACTCCGTATCACACCTAATCTAACAACAGCTAATACTATACAGGGATAAATATAAATGTAAATAGGAAACATATTGCAGACATAATTCTCAGAAAACAATTTTGTTTTTTCCATCCCATTGTGGTAACATTACAGTGTCACCTAAATTGCAAAAATTTTCCTATTTACAAAATGTGCAAGTAGTTGCGATTTTTTATGTACAGTATGTGTTTTTATATTGTTACATTTAGGAAGCTTATCAAGTATCAGTAGTGTTACTAGCGAGACAAAATGAAATTAAAAACAATAATTGGATGGTCAAATACATTACTGTAAATGTTTTGTTGAGTTTTTTTTACTGGATGTGATTGTGTTTTGTAATATACAGCATGTATTTTTTTATTGTTACATTTNTGTTTTGTTGAGTTTTTTTTACTGGATGTGATTGTGTTTTGTAATATACAGCATGTATTTTTTTATTGTTACATTTGGTAAGCTTATCAAGTATGAGAAGAGTTACAATCGGGAAGAAATTAAAACAAGAGGCAATGTTAGGATAGTCAAATACTTTACTGTAAAGTATTTGTTCTACTTTTTGTTTACTGAGTGCAATTCTTTTTTTGTAATAAACAGTATGTATATTTTATTTATTACAATCAGTAAGCGTATCAAGTATCAGGAGTGTTACCAGAGCGAGGAAATGAAAACAAAGNGTATATTTTATTTATTACAATCAGTAAGCGTATCAAGTATCAGGAGTGTTACCAGAGTGAGGAAATGAAAACAAAGGTAATGTTAGGAAGTTACTGAAAAAATGTGTGTTTTACTTTTTGTTTACTGAATGTGAAATTGACACTGTAATAATAATACGTGTATGATGATACATTTTGTATTGTGGAAATATGTCATGCTCTTATAATATTTGGTTGTATCAAAATAAATGTTCATTAGAAAATTGTTAAAATTGTCATATATACTAAGCAACCTAATGGGACATTATTCCCCACCGAAAGGCGCTAATGGGACATACGTATTCCAGACTTATTTGCAAAAAAACCGTTTGTCCAAAAAAATATAATAACTTGAATACATGCTTCTTAGAGACACCTTAATTTATACCCGAATAAAATGTGTCTGTAGTATCAAAATATTTAAGTAAATATTGAAAGGGTTAAGGAACAGGCACCCACTATGTTTTAATAAAGGATTATTCAAAATTCGACTGCCAAGAGGGTGGAAAGGAGTTTTTTTTTTTTTTCTTTTTTTCAGAATTTCTCAATAGCTTATAGTACCGATTGTATTGTCATGATTTTAGCTACAAAAGGTTCCCTTCATAAGAGTACCTAAATACTGGTTTTATGATTTTTTGAAATTCAGCCCTTAAGGAGGTGAAAAGGGAATAGATGTGTTTTCAAGAACTCCTCGATACCTCACTAGTCCGATAAGATATCGTTATGCTCTTTGCCTTAAAATATTACTAATATGCCTATAAATACCTAAAAACTAAATTTAGGATTTTTGAGTTTCAACCCCTAAGCGGGTGAAAAGGGGTAAAATTCACTATACCTAGGTAGCCCAGTAAGACATCGTTTTTATATTTGCTTTAAAATTTTGGCTATAATAATATTACCTTAACACTGATTTCAGGAATTAAAATCCCTAAGAAGTTGAAAAAGGTTCAAATTTGTTTGCGATATGTTACCTGCATTACATTGCTTCCACGCCCGTAACCCTCAGATCAACATGTTTTGTAATAACTTATAAGTAAAAAAAAAGTATGTATAGAAATGAAATCGGTCTCTTGCTGAAGATAAAATGATACATTTCACTTAGAGTCGCAGAAAGAAGTTGCAAGAACTAAAGCAGGACCGAAAAATAAATAGTCAGTTTACATTACACGAAGGGAATAAGGTATCATAAAGTGCATACCGTTCATTCCAACCGAATAAACGTTCGAATTTAAAAGACTGAAGTTCCCCTCTTTAGATCTGTTCCGTGACTATAAGTGAGGTAAAGGGATAGTCGCTAAAGATAGCAGAGAGAGATTTGTGGAAGGACTGCTTCTCACACGGGTAGCTCTAAGTGGCCTGCTCCAAAGTAAGCTCACCTAGAAACTGGTAATCCTAGCACCTGAGGGCAGAACCACAAATGTAGTGTACAAAGACGTCCTTCGGTAAAGGAAATTAGTAGCTGATTCATGTAGTACACGTGGGTAAAGCCGCAGACAGGAAGATAGTCAGGGTATAAAATTAAAAATATAACACTATTATAATACATTTTTATTTATATTTTCATTTTTATTGTTTACAACATTATCTCTCACTAACATTTGTAATTTTGAACATTTGTCATTATATTTGACTGCTCATTTTCGATGTTTAACTTCAATTCGCAAAGTCACTTAGTTTCACTTTATATCGTCCCTAAGATAAGTGAAAAAGTGAAAATGGTAATTAATGGAAAATGAAAGTAGGTCCCAAGTTCTGTTCAGACCACAGTGTTACATAATAATTATTTTTATTAATTTTCTCTGTGCTTGAACTTTTTTTTAACTTTGATAGCCTACTAATGTCATCTCAGGGTGCTGCCCTATATATATCATAGGTATATTTATGCACTGCCCAGTGTCTCGCTATACTCGAATACGGTGGCATCTGTGCACAACCAAAGTCTGGATTTGGCTCTATACCTCAGCTGTTCCTCAACCGTCCATGCTACCCGATTACAAAAAAAAACAGCAAATGACGCCGCCCTTGCCTAGGCGTCAGTGTTATACAGCATAAGAGTCTTCTCCTGCAAGTAATTTCGCAATAATGCGAATAATTTCGCAATAATTTGAATCGTGCCAGACTATGCCGCTGGTCGATGAGTTTCTCGGGAACCTCCCGTTTCCCCCGCCCTTGCATTCCGGCGCTGCTTCAGACTCACTTCACCTAACCCTCATAGGCTCTCAAGACCTCGATGTTAAAGTCCGCTCAAATATCTCCTCTCCACTCAATTCTAATAAGTTCAAAATNTGTTAAAGTCCGCTCAAATATCTCCTCTCCACTCAATTCTAATAAGTTCAAAATATGAAGAATTTCTAAAAAATAATTATTGCAAGAATCCCAACTAAATCCATGTTCTTAAAAGGTTTTAAGACGACAGGCCTACTGAATTCNAAAAAATAATTATTGCAAGAATCCCAACTAAATCCATGTTCTTAAAAGGTTTTAAGACGACAGGCCTACTGAATTCCAGACGTCTTTATTGACAGAGAGGTTTTAACATAAAAACATTGTCGTTTCTTCGTTGTCGCCGCGATAAATGGAGACCTGCTTGAAAAAGACATGGCAATACAAAAACGCGAATATTTCAAAATACTGTACAATTATTTTCATTTCGTTTTTTTGTTGAACACCCATGCATAGCGGTATGGCATGCATTCAGAGACGTGGAGATAGTTTCTCTGGTGGCATTGGTGTTGTTTGTAGCAGTATNTGCATAGCGGTATGGCATGCATTCAGAGACGTGGAGATAGTTTCTCTGGTGGCATTGGTGTTGTTTGTAGCAGTATCTATGGCATTTTTGGTGAAGAAGTCGACGCCTTTAGTGGTGGCGCCAATGGATGCAACCGTAAAGCAGTGATGTTTGTTGCGATGTGACCGAAGTCGAAAGCCATAAGGTTTGAGCTGATATCTGAAGTGGTGGTACGTATATGCTGGACTTTGCAGCAATGCCACAGCACGCTTTGATACAACTTCTGTGACGAGGTGTTCCTGGAATCAAGGCGTGCCTCCAAACACTATATGGGTACTGCAAGTAGTCCGGAGTTTCTTCTTATTTTTTTTTGTTTTGATCATAACGCTTTATCTTTTGAAATTGGGCTTTTAATGGTATTATCTTTAATATGTGCTATTTCTCTGTGTATTTCGGTTGTGGTCAATTATTTCATACTGGGTCTTTAAACCTTGACCAGGAAATATTACTTTCCTGATTCGTGTATATGGTGGTTGTTCACCAATTTTGTTGCCCAGATTGTTGCCTGCCTGACGTTGGTTAATGTTCTATTGACTGATAAGTTATTTTCTAGTCCCTAGTTCTTTGTTGTTCATTATAATGGATTTGTGGGTGATCTGTTTCTTTGTTTTGTCCTTAAGCTTATTTTCAGAAATCTACGCAGTAAATTTGAGTGCTCACAGAAATTGTGCAATACAATTGCCATTAAGGTTAAATTATAATCAGAATTAGCTTACTCTTGTACTGAACAACTGGGAGTGCAGGTAGGCACTTAAGAAGCACAGTAGTCAAAACCAAGAAATCAAGGAAAAGGATGATTTCAAATAGATAGATATTCTTTTAACGAAAATCGGACGTTCGTAGTTATTTCTTTGCTGCAGCACTGAAATATAAACGTCACTTGCTATCTTATCATTGTTAACATGCGATAAAATGTAAGGTTACCGAATTAAATCCTAGAATATATATTGTGTTGGTTGTTGCACTTAAGTTGTACTTAAAAGTTATATCTGTGGTAACTCGACTGATACGTGTTTTAAATTACAGTAAACTTTATCATCATTTCTTGAACATACGCGCGTAGATATACACATTAGCATCTTGATAGAGGCGGCACCTTAAAGGCAGACTTCAGCAGTCGTGTTTTTCTTTCCTCCCCCTAACATTCTTATCTATGGAATTAGGAATACGCAAATAAAGTTCTTCCCCAACGCAACTGTCTAGTAGCTGCCCCCATTCACTTCCGTATTCCATTGCTAACCAACTTATTAATCTGTAGCTCCGGGCAACGCGCTTTCAAAAAACTCCCCAGCCGCGTTATTAGGGGAGTGCGCGGTCGTTTTGAACAGTCAGCTGCCATTCGCAAACTTGCCGCGTGTTTTAAAGACACGAATTATCCCTCCCTTCCTTTTCAACGATAAGAGAACTCAACTACTTCTCGACTAATGACAAGTCCCTCAAGCAAGAGAAATTGATTGGCTTGTTACTTTTTACGGACTCCTTCGTCCTGCTCAGGGAGCAGTGCTCCTCGAAGCAGTTTCGAGGAGTTAGGAATTTACCTTCTGTCACTTTATATTTCGAAAACTGTGCAAAAAAATAATCCCTTATAACTTACGTGCATGTCTATAGTTCGATCATCGTGCAGAAAATGGCTTTGGCCTGTCGAATAACATATTCGAGTGCAAGCTAATAACTTTTGTGGGAAACGCTTCTCTGCGCTGGTTTACGGAATTTTTGAGGGAAGAAATATTTTTAAGGGAGATATATTTATGTTAATTCACTGTTGGTGAAACACAGGACCATTAAACGCTTTTAGAGCAAAGGCCTTAGTTGCCATTATTGGATACCTATTAAAAATGGAATGAATGATCATGGCCTGCGTATTTGGGACAAACAACTATACGGAAAAAAAATTCATAGTCAAGAAAAATTAAGCAATAAAAGTATTCCTAGCTCAGAAGTGATATAAGTAAAGGCCGAAGAAAGGTATATTGCAGCTGGTAATTTGACATATAATATAATACCTTCCACAGCCCTCGTTGATTTGTGGTATTATTTGTTACAGTGTTGCCTTCCTGTCGTTTGGAAAGAACCTTTACACCCATAGTCTAACGACGACGCACAGTAGTACGTTGGTTGTAGAAGAGGTGCGCCGTTTAAATGGTCAGACGTAAAAATATAAAATTCTCCAGTCTCGCCGAAATGCTGGAATTTTCACGAATTTCTGTCGCATCATTCATTTACGTAACTGGCGGGCGTATCATTCCGTACTTCAGAAGGAACTTCTATATAGTTTGCAGTTTTTCTGACTCTTCACTATATTTATTGTTAATTACAGAGGCAAAAATAAACTTCTTTTTTTTTTTTTTAAGGAAAACAAGCCACCCCGTAGCAAGAAGGCTCGAAAAACTGGATGAACCATGCTGAAGTTAACGAAGTCAAAACTCAACGGATTTAACTTTTTGATGCCCCCAAAGGAGAAGCAATGAAGATTAACTGTGGGAGAAAAGGGAATCACCTTTCCATTGACGATGTCCGCCCGTTTCTCACGTGAAAAATTACAGACTCGACTGTGCCAGGTATCGATCCCGAATCTGTGCGTAGAGAGACCGGAAAGCTAACTACCTAAACACATGACCATTAGCTTTGCTGTTTGTTGTTCAGTACTCCTGACGTAGTACTGAAATTATTTCACTGTTGGCCTAACAGTTTTGAAATCCCGACTTGGCAGAAAAAGACACGTTTCAGAATTTATATCAGTATAAATAATTTTATATTATGTTAATACATACTTTGATTTGCACAAATGGAAACTAAATATATTAGTAACAAACGTTAAAACAAAGAAAGGTTTTTCGTAACTTCCTACTAACGTTGCTGTAGATAAGTTACTAAGTTTTATATTTGAAGTTGAATAGCAATGGTGAATTCATGTTATTATGTTGGTATGATTGAACTGTGTCCATTGCCGATCACGAAACTAAGTAAAAATTGCACATACACACACAACTCAGCAAGACATAAACTAACAAAACCTGTGATGTTGCAAAAAGTTTTTTCGGTTTTTTTGTCTTACTGAGTTCTGTGTGCGTACGGTTTTTATTTAGTCTCATGGTCGGTAATGGACGCAGTCCAACCATACGAACATAATAACAGGTTACTAAGTACGTATTAAGGTTAGTAGCCCATACTTAATTTTTAAAGATAATGGAAGCGATGCTTTAAAATATTTTAGTTTCATTGCCTTCAGAGATCAGTCTCGTTATGAGATTACCAACGTTGCTGTAGAAAGTTGCAACATGTAGTTTACTGGTGAACTGACAGTCGCTTGCAGCACTGAATGATCACCGCGCGTATGAAAGTCAACGACAGCATGAAATTTTCACTATGATGGACTCATCACATTGCGATATTCTGTAACTTCGCCGTAAATTGGTTCGGGAGAGTTATTTACCAAATACCTCCACTGACAAATGCGTTCCAACGACGCTTTTTCTGCCAGACACATATTCTTTCAAACGAGTGCACTTTCCAATGCCTGAACTAACAAACGCCTGTTACGCGAAATTCTGGTTACATCAAGTGCTTATTCTGCGAAATACCTTGTTTACCGAATGCCAGTTATGACAAATTTTCGTAAGAAATTCGAGAAACACACGTGCTCTGCCAAATACTCATTCTGCCGCATGCCCATGGACCAAGATCAGCATCACTAACACCACGCCCATTGACACGGCGTTAAAATTTTTACAGATGCCAAGGAAGAATATCCGAGGCATCACAGTTCTGACCTTTCCATCAAACGAATGTAAATAAAGCCTAAGCTGTCGCGGCTATGGAAAATCCTGCGACTGGAAGAAAGTTGATATGGAGACATATTGTAGGATACAAGAAAAAATTTCACTATAAATAATGAAACGCGCGTTTCGGTATTAATAAATTGAGTTTTTTTTTCGGACAAACTCTGTGGTAAAGATCACTAAGCAAAGTTCATGCCACAGGCTTCGGGTTTTTTAACCTCTAGAAGTGTGTTTAGCATGTGAGCCGTCCGCGGATTAATTACTGAGCGAGGTAGCACAGTGATACATTACCGGACTAAACCCCGGTCCTGCCATCCTGATTTCGTTTTCCCATGGATTCACGCACTCCATGCGGTTGTTGGGATTGTTCCTTACTGTGGTCCATGACCGAGTCCTTCTCCGTTCCCGATTCTCTGAGCAACTCGCTCCGTCTCTACTCACCTCGCTGGCGACGAGACGTTCAATCACCTGGCACAGTAGGCGGTCAGTGTTGATGACTGGCTTTGGTGGATGGTGTTGGTGGCTGTTCAAATATAGTGCAGCATATGTAAGATGCCACAATTTCCGTTTGATGGCTGGTGTTAATGGTTGGTGGTTGAAATACGTAGTCTCTCTTGCATTAGCACGCTTTAATGAAGCGATTGCATGATTACAGACTAATTTGATTTAATTATACAAATATTATTTTTTTTATAAAATTCAGAACATTTAATTTTCGACGTAACGAAATAACTTATAATGTTTTAAATGTGCATTAATTTAGTGTGGTTAAAAAAAAACGTTCAAAAACTTCAGCAATAAAACTTTTGTTTGCTTAATTTTTATAATTCAAATTTCGGCAGTAGCCAATTAAAATAAATGAAACGCATTTCTTATGACTTAACGGCTATCTCTAGTCACATCCACGAAAAAATTTACACCAATCCCAAAACTGGCTGTTGTGCTATATAATTCGTCGCACACCAACCGAAAACTACCAAAGCTAACAACCACCACCACCACCTATACCTATAGGCGGTTCACGGTTAGCTAAGCACTTTTTAAATCAACCTTTGAAAAATGTCACTGCCCTTAAATGCATATTTTAACGGGCACACAGACTGGCATGTACTCATTAATGTTGGTAACGACCAAGGGAAAGTAGACCCATGTCTAAACTTTGAATCAAAATTGTTAAATTAACAAATAAACATTTGCGAATACTGAAATTACTTATGTTGCTTGACTTTTAATGGATATAATTGTAAGAATTATCAAATTTGTAAAATATTTACATTTCTAATAATTCCACAGTTTCACTTGACCTATGTATGAATAAAGTGATGAGGCCCACGACAGTGTTAATTTCACATATGATTAAATGATAAACAACATGCATACAATAATATAGGGGAACCCGGGGCAGAATGAAGTTCGTAGTTTTTCGGTGACAAGGAGGTGCTGCCAGCGAGCGGCAATTAGTAGAACTAGTCCAGCCTGTTGCTGCTCAACTACGGCAGCCATGTTAGTATAGTTTTCTCGAGCGACGGTGCGTGAAGTTTTCGTTGTGTGATTTTTTGCTCCTCTATTGTAACTTCTGATGATTTGTAACCAAGGTAATGTATACATACTTGTTTACATTACAACTATTTTTAGTGCATGCTTGAAGTACGTTTAATTGTCTTTAGTTTCGTGTAGTTAAACGTTTGTTTACGTATATTTCTCGAGTGACCTCACCTCCCTAACCTAAATCGTGTCCCTGGGACGGAACGGATGGGGCAGAATGGGGAAGTACCCAATTCTGCCTCGCAATATTTTTAACTATGAGATCGTTTTTAGTGCGCCCCTAATGTTTTCTTTCTTTCAATTTCAGATGGTTAGAGACTATAAGAAAAAAAACAAATAGGCAATCATGGCCTACTGAAGCAATGAAAAATGCTGTCGAGCCGGTTATTTTGGGCCAATCTGAATATTTGAAGGCTTCGAACCAATATGATGTTCCCCAGTCTACTCTGCAAAGATACGCTAAAAAAAGAAAGGAAAGCCCTTACTATAAGATTAATAAAATGGCTGGAAAATTTGAACACGTATTTACGGAAGAGTAGGAACTTGAGCTCGTAAACTACTTAAAAACTATGGAGGCTAGGTTATTCGGTCTAACAATGAAATACTTGCGTAGCTTAGCTTTTCAGTTGGCTGTAAGAAATATCATTCATTGGTCATAGATTTCAAAATGGAATCGCAAGCCAAGATTGGGTCAACGGATTCCTTAAGAGACATTCTACTTTATATGTTCGCAAACCCGAAGCAACATCTGGTGCAAGAGCCATGGGCTTTAATAAAGTTGCTGTAGGTAGTTTTTTTTTTCGTTGCTAACGAATTTACTCGACAAGCACAAACTAACGGCTTCTCAAATATTTAATTGCGATGAAACGGGCGTTTCAGTGAACCCTAAAAACCAATCAAAGATCATAGCTTGCAAGGGGAAACGTCAAGTCGGATCGTTAACATCCGCAAAAAGGGGCGAAACTGTAACCTGCCTTATTTGTATGTCGGCAAGCGGAGCTTACATACCCCCGATGCTCATTTTCCCTCGAAAGAAGAAGCAGAAAGAATTTGAGTTAGGATTGCCACCAGGAGGTTGGGCTGAGGTGCACAGCACTGCATTGATGACTGCTGAGTCATTTTTTGTATCGTTTCAAAAATTTGTGGAATTTTCTAAAGCATCGAAAGACTTCCCGGTTCTTCTTATGTTAGATGGCCACTCAACACATACCAAGAACCTTGAGGTTATAAACTACGCGGGGGAGAGTGGCGTTTCGTTGCTATGTCTACCACCACATTGTTCTCACAGACTTCAGCCCCTTGATGTTTCTTTTATGAAGCCTTTAAGTCTTCATTACAGCGATGAGTTTCGAAAATGGCTACGAAGCAACCCAGGGAAAGTCGTAACTCTCTTTAAAATTTCAGCGCTTTTTGGATTAGCTTTTATCCAAAGCGCTACAATGAAAACTGCTATTGATGGTTTCCAAGCTACAGGAATATGGCCAACTGACCCATCCATATTCACCGACGCCGATTTTCTCCCAGCAGACACAACTGACATCGAACTTGGTAGGCCTTCAAGTGAAGAGGTGATCATATATGGAGCTGAAAAATTGGAATTACCTTTGCCTAGCACACCAGTTAAAAAAGACATTCCTATCTGGTTGGATGATAAAGCTGGCGAGGTTTCAGCCAACTCTAATGATGACACGCTGACTAAGAAGGTCCGATTTAATGAGGCTAATTGTGCCACTCCTGGGTGCTCTTGGATGACAACTGGAAACAGGGCCTCTTAATTTTATGTTTCACCTTAAATTCTAATGCCTATCCCAAAAGTTAAAGAAAGTGCTAAAAGGAGGAATCGGAAGAGGGGGAAGACTGCTGTCTTAACAGATTCCCCATACAAAAAAGAGTTAGAAGCCGCTATTAAGGAAAAAGAGGAAAAGAACTTTGCCAAAGAAGAAAGAGCAAGGATACAACTATTGAAGAAAGAGAATAAAATTACGAACGGAAAAAACAAAGGAAAGTGCCTGAAGATAAATGGAAAAATGAAGGAGCTGAAGAGAGAACCTAAAACTAACGAGAGTGATTCTGAGGATTGTTCTGACTGTGAATGTTTATATTGCGGTGAATTTTACTCCAAGTCAGTTGAAGGTTGGGTCGCTTGTTCCATGTGCAAAAAATGGGCACACAATTCCTGTGCGGCAATAGATAGCGAAGATGATGAGGCTGTCCTAGTGTGTGAATTTTGTGAATAGGCTTAAGAAAAGGACACACTCAATGAAAACTGTAGTTAAACCTTTATAGTCACTTAAAGGTAAATAAATATGGAACAAACTGATTATTTCTGCACTTCTGCTAGTTTTATATGTTTTTATAATTACTTGTCATTACCACTCCGTTCTGCCCCATGCCTGGGGCAGAACGGGGCACATGACATCATTTTTTTTTTTAAATAAAATATTGTACTTTTGTTTTTTTACAATATTATTGTATTTTTGTGATTGTTACATTATAATGTGCTCATAGAAAAATTTGCAGCTCTCTTAATTAATCCTTTTGTATTTTTAAAACATATTTTCAACTTGGTACCCCGTTCTACCCCGGGTTGCGCTATTCGGGAGGGATTCAAAAAGTGTTCAGATTGCCGTGAATACTCAACGGTATATAGGTTGTCCTCGGTAAAATGAGCACTTTCGAAACAAACATTCCAAAAATATCGCTGGCGATAACTACATTTAANATTTGCAGCTCTCTTAATTAATCCTTTTGTATTTTTAAAACATATTTTCAACTTGGTACCCCGTTCTACCCCGGGCTGCGCTATTCGGGAGGGATTCAAAAAGTGTTCAGATTGCCGTGAATACTCAACGGTGTATAGGTTGTCCTCGGTAAAATGAGCACTTTCGAAACAAACATTCCAAAAATATCGCTGGCGATAACTACATTTA
>NQII01009923.1:0-36715 GCA_002778355.1 Clitarchus hookeri
GATTTGAGGTTAGAGCACTGCTTAGTATACAAGTGCTTTGCGATGTTTTTATACTTTCTCTAACCAATTTTTAATGCAGTTTCATTAAATTCAAATTGGTAAAAGTATTGTATTAAGATAATAGTGTTTTTCATTTAATAAATTAAGATATACGTAAACAAACACGGTCATCATTGTTGACCATGTGACTTTGACAGTTGTGTTACTTTGGGGTAGATCAATGTTGGGTACATGCGCTGAAAACGAAAAAGCTGTCTACATCATCTTTAGTCTGTGGGTCGACCAGCCCCCGCAACCACGCCCTTTTCCTTCCAACTTGGAACTCCTTTGCATTTTATGGCAGAATGTAGCCCTAGTGTTGTCTAGTCATCGACCACCTGCGAACTGCAGCTCAGGCCAGTCGTCTTACACGCACTGCGCACAGTTTTTTCATATCAGTATTACTATTAGTTACCTTGTCAAGTGACTGCGTTTTGGATTGCCACCTTTCTTGATAACACTGCAGTCGTGGTCGTGCAAAAACCATCGCTTTAGTTGTTACTATGTTTCTAAGTTATTAGCGAGAAGAGACTGCAGGATGTTTTGTATAGATATAAAATGTTATTAGTTGAAAAATAAGTAAGTTGTGCCAAAATTGTTTCATAATGATGAAATGTTGTTTGCAAATATTTTAAATAAATAATATCATCAGCAGTTATTATCGTTTTCTTTGCTTGTACGTGAATGTTTTGATTAAATGTGGAAATAGTGATTTATCATGAGATTACACTTCAACGTCTCCTTTCATACTATCAGAAACCCACCTCTCGGTATTTTCCGTATACCTATGGCTAATTATATCACATGAACTGCCTTAGTGATTGATAAAGTAAAGCAACAACTTTAAAGACAATCTCCGCCTGAGAAATTCTCGGCTGCATGATTTTGCTAAGTGTTTAACTATTACTATTTACAAACTGTCATATTTTCAGGCGAGTCAAGGTTTTTAAAATATTTCACAGATAACTATATAAAGAATTTTTTTGTGGTATTATTAATTTGTGATTGTGGTCAACAGCCATATTACTCCCTATACCATTGCAGATATACTGCCTCGCCGTTATCAATTCACTACGTTCACAAAGCAGGACCTGCCGATTTACATACTGTTAAGATTGCAACACCAGCCACGCAGTGCGCGCAGGAGAAAGTCTGTCAGCGGTAACCTACTAAGACGATTGAATCAGAACGAGCAGCACTGCGAAAGCATTATCAATCGGCAGAAAACCTGTAAGTTGGGTGGTATTAATTAGGTCTGGCTGACACCGAAGGATGGCCATCAGGTGACAACCATAACTCCGCCCACGCCAAGCTCTCGTCGAATAGGAATGCGTTGCAACATACTAAGAGGAGGGGGGCGAGAAGAGTGGTATGGGGATCCGAACCAGGAGACCCCCTCTTCGGGGGGCGCTGCGATGGATGACCAGCATACACAAGAAGAAACTTCACTAAAGAAAAATAAACATATAATGAAAAAATTATATAAAAACAAAAACCGAATTAAAAATAAAACAAAAGAATTATATTTTATTTTTTAAATACATCTTTTCACATTTTCATAAGAAAACATATTTTAAGAAAAGTGATTAAAAATATTATTACTACACATTCTTATTCTGGAATAATCATGACAACGAAAGCTTTCATTATTTTAAATATAATTTTCCCCCCATGCACATGATACTGCATATACTTATTTTAAACCCTTGCTCTAGCACATGTTCCGATAGCCGAGTGATCTAACGCATCTGCATGCCGACCCAAGGTTCAGCAGTTCGATCCTGTCCTTCTCCAGACGATAATTTGAGTTCTGCGAAAATTAAATTTAAAAAAAGCGAGAGCGACAAAATATAGAGCGCACAATGCCCATATTAGCAGAGACCAGGAAGGCCCCTTAATACAATGCTTATCTTACATGCGTGCTGACACAGGCGGGAGTCGAATCCTCGATACGGTCCCAGCCTGGCTATTTTATGCATCAGAAATTTACACCCCTTCACTACCGGGGAAGAAATATCGCAACATTACGATTTTCATAATCAGTTGGCTTATGGCATAACAGCCAATCCATACTCTTCATTTAAATTTACGCATGCGCAGGAACCTCAACAGACTTTTACTTTTTTTTCTTGTCTTCGTTATTCTACGTCTTGCAACTCCTCCGACGCTTGGGGAAGGGGACGAATCAAGGCGCGGCGACTTCATGAATCACGTGATCCACCCTGCCGCTAGGGGCGACAATCGTTGCGCCCGGCAGTGTGAATCTCGACGTGCACTAAAACAGCCGGCTGCCGGGTTTCGATCCCTGCCGGACGGCTGGACCATTTATCGGCGTCGGTGGTCAGTTTCTTGGCAAGGATGGAGAGGTTCACAAGCCAGCAGATGAAACCTCCAACTTCCATTTTTAGGTAAAGGAACACCATGATGTCCTCTTTTCAGGCTGGACCTAATAATTTCCACCGGGATGCAGAAATTTTTCGGTCGTGGTTCGTGAGCTGCTTAAGTGATACGCACAGGAATCTCATTTTGGATGGTTTAAACCCGTACCATGTTGATGGTCGAACATGTTCCCGAGATGTTCGACTACCCAGATTTGACTTTGCGGATTGTAAATACTGTGATTTTCTCCAGGGCCATTTGCTGCAGAATATTTAGAAGAGTTAAAAATAATGGAAGCATAGCTACAGTATTTGTTGGAAGGGTGGGTGCGGAATGTTGTGGTCGAGGTTATAGCTTCATACTCACTGATTTTGAGGAAGAGTAAACTCAGATAATTAAATTGTACCCCATACATTGCTTATATGTTGTATCGATTTTTTTTATAGCTCGTATTGTATTGTCATGAGCTCGAGAACTAATAAAACTATTGTTTGTGTAGCTACTTCTCATAAAAAAAATCGTTCCCGAAGACACAAATTTGTATTAATTCTTCTTCGTACGAAACTCCACAGCATGAAGATAAGTGTGTTGGATAAAACCGAACGTTAATTCTATGCAAAATTTCCAAGAATCTGATATGCATAGCCCACCACACATCAGATAAACTAAGCAGCAAAACACACCCCACTAAATTATCAATTACAATAATACCTACCCTGGTAACGAGCATCCTAGTACCACTGATGTAGTACATTAATCACCATTCTTGTAACTTTAACCAAATGATTTTAATTAATTGGTGTGTGTGCTGCAAAATTACATAATTTGACGGCTTTTCAAAAAACTATTTTGGGTGTTCATTTAACAACCAGATATATTTCAGTTTTCATTGCGACGTTTTACTGGATATCACAATACATAATTGATCAGAGGTTTGTTTTCGAGGGATGTACAGGCAGGTACAGTCTGATTTTTGTGTAACATGAATCAGGTAAATTAATTTACTTACAGCATACGTTATTTGAAAGATGCCTAATGTGTTGTTCGAATGTAAAATTTAATGATACATGGTAACCAATTCACAAATGGCATTTCAATTTATAGCAAAACCGAAAGCAAATACATATACAAAATTAAATAATTTTTCAGCCTTATATAACCTGTATATCCTCAGTAAAAGTGGGAATGTATGACATATGAACTTTTGTTTAGCTATTATGAACTATGTTGCTGTACGGTGTAGAATTAAAAAACATTCTGATAGTGAACACTTTAAGCACCAAGTTACAGTATCTATTAACCAATTCTCACGAAGGCCATTGTACATTCCCATACAACAAATCGACGATCAAATAAAAACTGAAGTTTGTATTCTAGTGTAGGCATTAAATATCTTTAGATATGCTGATAGAAAATAATGGAAGATAATTATTTTAACATTGAAATCAGGAAAAAAAACTAAGTGCATTTTGAAAAATTTATATTAATTTAACAAAATTTGGGAAATTAAAGAAAATTTACAGCGGATGGAAAAGGTAATACATTGTAGTTTTAATGCCAACAATCGTTTATGTTCACTAGCATTTGTTTAATTCAAAGAAACAAGAGTCTTTCACTGGAACATAATGAAGTTGTAAACGTCAGCAACCTAATTATAAAAAAGTTCCCATTACTAAATTATATTACACTATAGGCTATTCACGGTAAAGTGAGCACTTTGTTACGAACTAGCTTTTCAGCCAATTCGTACGTGAAAGTTGCTAGGGGCGTAGCTCAATAATGACTCATGATTCGGTAGAGCACAACAGTATAAGATGATTTTTATTACATTAAGATTATACATTTGCTATTTAATTGACTATTGATCGGGGGAGCTTTAAATTGAATACCAAGATGATTATTTAATTACATTATGATGTAATACCTCACGCCATTTTATTACTGTCTTAACTGGAAAGTCATCACCTTGTTAATGTTGCCGGAGGCTGATTCTACGAGACGGTTAACGACGGCCGGACACACCCATTTTCCTGGTCTGCTTCGCTGGTCGGGTCGACGCCCAAAGGACAAAAGACGAAAAGACGCTGTTTCGAGTGTTACGCCGGCCTATATCAAGCGCGTGGTTCTGCGGCCCCGCTCAGTGACTGGTGGAGGGGATTTCTGCAACTGTCTTATTTCGCAAGGGTCGACGATCAAATGGTGGTGTTGCAATCCCGCTCGTTTCCAGGTTTAATATTTGGATGTGTGATCAGGCAAGCCATTCAGCTAAGGTCTGATCACATCATAACAACTTTTAAAGCCCTCCCATTTGGAATAATAATCAATAAATATATTTTATATTAACATTTTATATAGACATTAACTTCCGAGTGCGGTGGAATATACACATACTGTTTATTAATAACACGGCAGTATTTATTTAGAAAGGTGGTTAGACAATAAAAGATGGCTGAAAGAAAAAAGTAACTAGGGCCTCAAAAGTGCTCACTATACCGTGAACTACCTGTAACTGTTTTCTACACCTTTCAGTGTAGAATAATCAACAAAGTGATGTGTGTTCTAGCTCGAAACATGTTTTTTTATGAATATCTTAAGGTACTGGAAATCAACCAATTCCCACTGCATATTTTTATATTTACTGTTGGTCATAGTATTAAAACCTCTCTGAATCTGCCTGTAGTACCTACATAGTAACATCACTGTTCCTTAGCACAGACCAAGCACTTCTGAACTAGGTATGGATACTCACTTGCGACATGCTACGAGAGCTCTAAAAGTAAATTTGCTGGCAACACTGCTGCTAATTAATTTCTAATAACCGAGTGTCAAAATGTACTGTTGGTGTAGTTCATTTAAAGGTGTTCCAATCCTCTCACATCAGTCCTAACCAAACAGAGAATCTGTATGTTTAAGTTATTCTCGTTGGTAGGCTCTAAGGGAAGTCCATCAGTGATTCATACATTTCTCGTGGGCACTATTACGCAGAAGAAGTTGGTACCAACCTGAAAAAAAATTCATCACTGTCATCAATGCTGCACTCCTCGTCCTCCCAACATCAGAATCATGAATACAAGATACGGAACAGAAAAAGGAACATTTCTGTGTACCAGCACACTGATGTAATAAATATTTCATTACTTTCAAATTAAATACCGTTCACCGGATAACACAGGATAGGAAAATTAAGCGCAGCAATAAAACAAATTAATTGTTAACCTCAAAAATGTTTTTGTTATCTTTCAACTGTAATTATAAATACACATAGGAACAACTTAGAAGTTTTGACTTTCAATATTTTTAGAACAACAAGCATCTAGCACAGTGGACCATAAATCATAACAATAAACTATCAAAAGAGTACACTGTTTATGAAATATTTAATGACACACAACCTCAACAAAATATATACCTACTACATACAGTTAACCCCATAATATTAAGTCTTTGTTTGATCTCAAGCTGCATCAGCTGTACTTCCGGTCTTGAAGATATTGTAAGAAAATTGGAAATTTGGGGCTTATTTTCTAAAACCGTGTTGTGCATTCTCAAAATAAGAAAAAATAAAACCCATACCCCAATGTTGGAAATACAGTGACACTGGAATTACAGGGCTTTTATGTAAGTGCCAGTTGTTAAGTTTGGAATGAATAAATGGCAATGCTGCAAGAGAATTTCTTCCCAAATCAAAATATAGATGTACAAAATAGCTTTCCAGCTGTTTTTTTTTTTTATCTGACAAGTGTTTGAGACAAAAATGTTAACCTAGGATACCAGTTACCTCTACATTGTTTAGTGTAGAAGAGATGGTAACTGAGAGCAGTAGTTGCCTCAAAGTACAGTGTAAGCATCAAATTTAACCAGCGCAGATTATGCTTACCATAAAGACTTAACATTGTCTTGAATAAAGATTCACAATAACATTAATTAAACTTAACAAATCATTTCTGCAGGTATATGTATTATATTAAANTGTTTAGTGTAGAAGAGATGGTAACTGAGAGCAGTAGTTGCCTCAAAGTACAGTGTAAGCATCAAATTTAACCAGCGCAGATTATGCTTACCATAAGGACTTAACACTGTCTTGAATAAAGATTCACAATAACATTAATTAAACTTAACAAATCATTTCTGCAGGTATATGTATTATATTAAAAACGAAAAACTTTAATAAATATGGAAAACAACATTATTCATTTTAGAAATCAAAAAATTGGTCAGCGAAATAAAAAAAAAATCAAGAATATCTTTAAAATGTTTGTCAATATATTTGGTGGATCGGCAGTTTACATTCCAGCTGTTATCTTTCAGGTAGGTTTCAACAGCTTATACAGAGAAATTAGAAGCGCTGTTTAACTCTGACCCATACTGAGCATTTAACAATTACTGAAATTTACGAGGCGTGTCCATAAAGTAAGAGTACTGTTGGGCTGACGTGCTGTGGGATTTTTTTTTTCAACAGTTGGCAACACTGACTTGCAGTGGGGGGGAGGGGGTTCTCCTGAACACAACGAGCACCAGCGACCCTCGTCAGTAGCAAAACTCGCCAAGTGCGAGGTGCGCGCTGTCATAAGGTTCCTTCTCGCGGAAGGAAAAACGCTCATTACACCCTTGAGACAAAAAGACAGTCATCACAGTGGCAACACACTGGTTCCCCATCTGCCAAAAATTCAAAACCTCAATTTCGGCCAAAAACAAATCATGGCAACCGTGTTTTAGGACCAAAAAGGGATCATTTTGATCGATTTTTTTGCCTCAGGGGGAAGACGATTACTGCAGCACGATACTGTGAGACCCTAAAAAAAAGCTCAAGAGAGCAATTCAAAACAAATGGAGGGGAATGTTGACGAAGGGAGTGTGCTTGTTGCATGAAAACGCCCGCCCGCATACGGCCAACGCCACCAAGGCGCTTTCGAACTCGTTTGGTTGGGANAACACACTGGTTCCCCATCTGCCAAAAATTCAAAACCTCAATTTCGGCCAAAAACAAATCATGGCAACCGTGTTTTGGGACCAAAAAGGGATCATTTTGATCGATTTTTTGCCTCAGGGGGGAGACGGTTACTGCAGCACGATACTGTGAGACCCTAAAAAAGCTCAAGAGAGCAATTCAAAACATTTTGAACCACCCTTGTCTTGGCACCTTCAGATTTTCATCTTTTCACCTTCCTGAAGACTCACATGGGTGGAAAAAAATTTCTAACCGATGAGGAGGTGAAACAAGATGTCTTGAAGTGGACGAAGGAGATGGCGGGAGAGTTTTATGAGGAGGGCACCAAAAAGCTTGTGCCATGACTTACAACTGCATAGAACGGGAAGGCGACTACGTGGAAAAATAAGTAACATATATACCTACAATATCCTGTAATTTTGTTTAAAAAAAAATTTTTTTAACAATACAAAAATTGAGTACTCTTACTTTCTGACCACCTAAATTATACGATCAAGCCCCTTGGACTTCTCAAATTGTTACAGAAATAAGTTTGTCTAAGATGCTTTAATTTGTTTTTACATTCTGACAAGAACGCACGAATAAAAATATAACTGAGCTTCTCAGGTCAACATATATATTTCTTAAAAACGTGAAACTATAAATATTTCAAAGTTAAAACTTTAAGGAAAATAAACAATGAAAGCTCTTCTGAACAAATTATAGTTATACTTTGTGTTTAAGTTACAAACACATTTAATTTAAAATATTGTAGAAAAAACGTATTAACAGCAATTTCAAATGTGAATAGTATAGATATGTACTGCCAATATCGGACCAAAGTGATACATTAAGCACTTGCCTAGAAAAACCTTCGTTTTGCCAAACTTGTTTGATTTATGTTGTGTTTACAAAACATAATTGTGTGGACATTAACAATGATGGCAGAAGAGTGGCTTCATACATAACAAAATCGTAAAATGTAGGTGTTAAATAAAACCAAATCATGTGGCTACTTATATATGCACAAAAACTGTACACATAAATATTGCACTTGCCAGCCATTTCAATTCCAAATGTTCAGCAATTATGACAGAGGCATGGATTTGGTTCGGCCAGAGGTGAATTATCTCTAAGGTTTGAAGGACTGAACTAGATGCCTAAAATATTTCTGGTATACAGCAGAATCTCAATACAAAAATACACAAACCGCTTTTAAATGTTATACTTAACACTGTATGTTATTTAATTATATTATGTACATCTGTAGGGGTTTTGAAAAATACTTTAAAGTGAAGTACTTTAAACTGAGATTTTACTGTACTACATTTGAAAGCTTTGACAGCTTTCACAAAATTAGAATATTCAAAACGGAGCTAAATGTTTCTGACTAAATTTAAATTCAAAGTTCAGTATTTCTCTGACACTAAAGAAAAGGGGGAAAAATCATTACCGAACTGATGTGTATCAGACATGCGTTTCTCACTCAACATAAAACTTGGCCTCTTGAAGCACGTAGGTAATCCAACACTGCTTACATTTGTGAAAATTTTAGTATTCAAATTTATTTGTTAACATATGTACAACTTTTATCACAAATTTTCAAAAACTCTATTTATGCACATCTTACTGTAATTGTCAAAATGATTTTAAAAATTGAGATTGCATTCATTGTAAGAAATAATTTTTCCCTGGCAAGATCTAACATCAAAATAATGTACCAAAATTCTTTGTAAATCATAATAATTAACGTAAGCATACGGGTGCCATCAAAACAAAATAGTTTCCGTTTACCTGTCAGGTTGATTAAATATGGTAGATATTAACTTAATTATCTGTAATTATCTTTTTAGCTAAAAAAAAAACTATTTCTGTTACAAAATACACCAATTACAGTAATCAAACTTCTCATCCAAATTTCAATAAAATTTAACACAAATGTTTACAATTTAATGTTGTAAAACAGTGGCAAACATCATAAATTACACTCTATAATGGAATTCTCTTGCAATACAACAAATATCATTCTAATAAAATTTTGTGGTATTGCAATATTATGTTACTTCTTCAAGCTACCTCAAAGTATAGGTTCAGTGAACCCTAGAGCGTAGTAGGCCTAACTGTGATTAATGGTGCTACCAGCATGAAAGTAGTTAAATCTGGGAAACCAGTGTAAAACTGCTTTCTCTTGTTACCACTCTGAAACATTTATTCACATAATGTTAAATTTTCCAGTGGTTTACTTGTACAGTAAGTCTCACTAAAGCTAAAGTTTACCCACATCTACTGCAGAAAATTTGTTTGTACACTAACATAGCAAACTAAAAAATTATTAGCACACTTTTGCACAAAATATGCTTATATTCATCATCATCATCATCATCAACATCATCATCTTTCCCTTCTGTAGCAACCTGTTGCATGTCACTTTAAGGAAGTTACAGTTCAGAGCTGATTGTGGGAAAAGTATCTGATGATGCAGTCGAATTTTTCTTCATATCTCTCCAATAAAAAAAAAAAAATAAACACAATTTCTTGTATCCCATCTTTAGAGATGGTACCCAATCTCAGTTACTGTAATATTTCACTGAAGATGTTTTTTTCTGCAAACAGATATAAGTCCATTCAAATAAAATTAATGTAGGTAAATGAAATTTACACTGAAGATATTAAAATATAAAATAAATAATTCACAGCATAATTTACGTTGGTAATGGCTTTATACATATGGAAATAAGATGTATTTTGTATGTTAAAATTCCTGCCATAAGAAATTTCTCAAAAGTAGTTCTAGACTAAAAAACATTTCTTGCCATTTTTGAATTTACGGTAATTATAAAAGGTACGGGATTATCAGAAAAATTGGAAAAATTGTATTATCAACAGTACTAATTATGCTGAATATATATCACACCAAGGAATTGTGACATTTGCAGTGAAAACTATGATTCGCGATAGTGGGGAGGGTTATGAGGTACGGGGAACGAAAAAAGAAGGTAACGAGATTCATCACTTATATACATATTATTTATCACAGACTGCAGAGAGTCAGCATCACTATTACATACACCTTATAGAGTTCATTAATTATGGTTTAATTTTTCATCAACAAACACAACAAGTTGCTTAGACAATCAAGAATGGGGACAAAATCAACTGTTGCCTGTATTCAAGCATCTGCCTGGAGTGATTTCAAATAAATCAAGGAAAACCAATCTCAGGATCACTGGACCAGGAAATGAACATGGGTCCTCCCGAGCACCGAGCAGTCTATTACCACAGCGCCACTTTGTTTGGCAAGGAGGCAGTTCATCACTAACACACGCCACAATAAGTAATTAGCGTTGTAATTGTTGTATTACTACTGTTTGCATGGTATCTGTATGACGAACTGTGGCAGCAACAATATTAAAAGAAATCAGACGGAATTTTATTATATTAAACGTTTCTAACATTGTTATAAATAATGGTGAAAATAATTACTGTGCATTTAATTGACATGTCCAAACACAATGGATATTGCATAATCCTAGCCATTGTTCATAAATATAATTCTGTCACTGTGAAAGCAGTAACATTTTATAGGCCTACGTATAATTTTAAAAGGGAACAAGCAGTAGCATTACACGATGCGCACATACTGTTGTTTAAATTTGTATATTTTCTCGGCATGCTTTCAATACTGCAATACTGAGTGCAAATTTTTAACTGGCCATAGAATCTGCCAACAAGACGTCACAAGCTGGATACCTGTGGGAAGGCTGTAGCTACCCTAAAGAGTTGTAGCCCAACTGTGTGTGCTGCCATTTACCAGTGCAGTAGTTTGTTTTAAATATAAATGTATTCCTCCCAAAAATTTACAGAAAGTAATATTAGTTTCGTATGTTAAACAAATGTTATATTCACTTGCTGGGCATGTAAAAAAAAAAAAGCTAAAATAATACCTCAATACTAGTCAATATTTTATATGCAAATTATGTAATCATAAAAGTACAGCTACTGATCACTAATTTATAGACTTGGTTGTAGGGTGATGTTTGCTTTTTTTCTCCCCAAATAATGATCATTAATGCAGCAGACTTGATATTAATTTGTCGTTGGTTTTCTTATGTTTAACGTTATTTATGTTGATTTTTGTTGCTATGTATTTAATTCAATACGCAACTATACATTACAACATTCAAAAAAAGAATTTTTTAATTATCAGGTTTGGATTCGAACCAGCGGGCCCGTATGATTCGTGTGAGGACCCGCGAAAGTGCTGATATCACGATGAGCGAAACTTAATGCTGTCGAAGACAACCGAATTAGGACTTAGAATTCTAACCTGCGGAGAGGCGGCAGTTTAAGGGCTGGAACTTGGTCCCTATTTTTAGTAACAGTCTATAATTTTTCGAAAAGTCCCTAGTGTGCCCTATTCTATTGTGTTAAATACTCCCTAAAGTCCGTATTTCGAGTCTTTTGAAACACATTTGTTTCAAATTTCCATGTATCTTCGTGGAAATAATCCGCGTTTTATCTGTCCTAGTCAAGACATATACCTGCCAACTTTTAAGATTCTTCCGTAATTTTTATGGAAAATATACTTGTCTAGTATGTATTTTAATAGCACAGCTTAAATCGTTACTTTTATTATACCGTCTCGAAGTTTCGCCATTTTCTGCACTGTGTCAATCACGCATATCGAAATTACGGATAAAAAATAAATACCAAAGTAATAAAGTAAGCAATCAATATCACAGTTTCCTTCCAAAACCAGCTAACTGTATAAAAAAAGTATTTAATTATTAAAATAATATTTTTGGAGCTGTCAATCGACTAGTGGTCACTATGGGATATTTTTGTTTCAGTAGTTTGTGTTACACCTGTTTTCCTGCAATAAGAAAGCGGTGATTTTATTTTTTTTCATTTTTAGTTGACAATAAAAACCTGCACCTTTGATGAAATGGGGTAACTTATTTCAAATTTTTACCCTCTTCTACCACACAATCTGGTCCCTAATTGATCCCTCATATAAGATTTTTTGTCACTTTAGTCCCTAACGTTGATGGTCTTAACTGGTTCCAGCCCTGCAGTTTATGACTGGCTGATTATACATTTAGTGTGCATTTGGGAATGGAAAATATTCCACCACGCGTAAAGACGTTAAAGATGGCGTGCCCAACTTCGCCATCAACAAACATGTTGTCATTTTCACAACTTTGTGCGGGATCTTGACGGCGTAAACACTCAGGATAGTTTGATCGTTCGAGGGCTCGGCGACATAGCACACGATCCTGTACAAGGAGGAAGGGTGGCAAACAACATCAGGAATAAGTTCACGGGATACTTTTTTGTTAGCCCCGAGGGAGCTCTTAAACAATTTTGGTGTAAAATATAAAATTCTGGGTAATTTTTTCTTAAATGTTTAAATTTACTATTTTATTAAGNGTCTCGAAGTTTCGCCATTTTCTGCACTGTGTCAATCACGCATATCGAAATTACGGATAAAAAATAAATACCAAACTAATAAAGTAAGCAATCAATATCATAGTTTCCTTCCAAAACCAGCTAACTGTATAAAAAAAGTATTTAATTATTAAAATAATATTTTTGGAGCTGTCAATCGACTAGTGGTCACTATGGGATATTTTTGTTTCAGTAGTTTGTGTTACACCTGTTTTCCTGCAATAAGAAAGCGGTGATTTTATTTTTTTTCATTTTTAGTTGACAATAAAAACCTGCACCTTTAATGAAATGGGGTAACTTATTTCAAATTTTTACCCTCTTCTACCACACAATCTGGTCCCTAATTGGTCCCTCATATAAGATTTTTTGTCACTTTAGTTCCTAACGTTGATGGTCTTAACTGGTTCCAGCCCTGCAGTTTATGACTGGCTGATTATACATTTAGTATGCATTTGGGAATGGAAAATATTCCACCACGCGTAAAGACGTTAAAGATGGCGTGCCCAACTTCGCCATCAACAAACACGATGTCATTTTCACAACTTTGTGCGGGATCTTGACGGCGTAAACACTCAGGATAGTTTGATCGTTCGAGGGCTCGGCGACATAGCACACGATCCTGTACAAGGAGGAAGGGTGGCAAACAACATCAGGAATAAGTTAACGGGATACTTTTTTGTTAGCCCCGAGGGAGCACTTAAACAATTTTGGTGTAAAATATAAAATTCTGGGTAATTTTTTCTTAAATGTTTAAATTTACTATTTTATTAAGNCTTAAACAATTTTGGTGTAAAATATAAAATTCTGGGTAATTTTTTCTTAAATGTTTAAATTTACTATTTTATTAAGATTCATTTAACTATAGTCGATGCGTTAGAAGAGCAAGAGAGCTTCAATTTGCAAGGAATCGCTAATTGTTTCCCGAGATAGGACATAATTTTTTTTTTCATCTAGCGCTATCTTACAAAATGGTGCTCCAATAGCAATAACTCTCTCTGAATGCAATTTTTGCATGATTCTATGTCATCTCTATGTACCAAATTTTGTTTAAATCTGTTAAATGTTTCCCGATATATGGCATAGCGCCTTAAGTTTAACGTGTGAAGGTTTAAGAATATTAGAGCGACGCTGGCCCACAACCCCTCCCCCGCCGGTGTAACCAGTATAGGGGCTTAGAGAGACACGTGGCAGCCGTCGTACCCGCAGAAGAAGGTCATGCAGAGGCCAACNTAGAGTACCACACCTCGGAAGTGTTTCTGTAGATTGTTTGTGTTAAACTCGAGACAATATATTCGTCCCTCAAATTGAAACAGCCAAAGTCTACATTATTGAAATACCCTCAACCTTCCAGGCAACATATAGTCGGTGCCTGGAGGCATTAACTCTGACCCTATAAGCCACAATGATTTCCACAGTGACAGTACGTAACGTCCAGTTTTAACATAGCAACGCTTTTATCTTCAGAAAGAATATACATCGGGATGCTGCGACTCATTGTCGGTTTCTTTACTGGAACTTTCTCTGTATCCAAATGCGACTGAAGTGTGTTTCACGATACTGTCGTTGAGAATATCATAAAACCATCCTGCGGTACATACACTGAAGAGCCACAAAAACTGGTACACCTGTCTAATATTGTGTAGGGCCCCCGCGAGCACGCAGAAGTGCCGCAAGACGACGTGGCATGGACTCGACTAATGTCTGAAGGTATGCAGGAGGCATCTGCGCCAATTGTCACGTTTAATGATTCTCGTCAGTCGTCTTTTGTCCCGTTCGTTCACGATCACAGCGATGTCGAAGATTTGATGTTTTACCGGATTCCTGATATTCACGGTACACTCGTGAAATGGTCGTATGCGAAAATCCAAACTGTATCGCTACCTCGGATATGCTATGTCCCATCTCTCGTGCGCCGACTATAACACCACGTTCAAACTCACTTAAATCTTGATAACCTGCCATTGTAGCAGCAGTAACCGATCTAGCTGCCGACCGCATCGCGGTACTCTGATTGGTTCCATACCTCTGTTATTTGCATACGCACGCCTATACCAGTTTTTTTTTACTCTCCAGTGTATGATGAATTTTAACCTCTCCCTCCAGTGGTGACGAGGTTATGAGTGAAATTGACCCGAACATTTTTTCTTGCCAGATCGTCGTTTATTTGTGCGGTAAATTAAAATATAAGTAAAAAATAAATGCTACCTTGTTGGAAGCGTGTTTACTTATGGCAGTTAATTAATAACCTTTGGGCATCTTAAGAAGACGACGTTATGTTGTAAAACGCGTTCTCGCTTATGTAGCAGCTATTAACAGGGAAACATATAATGAATAATAAAGGATTTAAGGTTTTCTTCAGGGTTAATCTGTTGTAATTTAAGTGTTATCTTTTAACGGTATAAATTATTCACGGTAAATTGAGCACTTTTTAAACCTTTCTCATTTGGAATAATAGTCAGTAAATAAATTTTATTTTGGCCTTAGACGTTAAGTTCTGAGAACAGTGGAATATACACAGAGTGTTTATTACTTACATGGCTATATTTTTTTTTAAAAGGTGATTAAATGATTAAAAAAAATGGTTGAAAGGAAAAAGTAGATAGGGCCTCAAAAGTGCTCACTTTACCGTGAACAGCCTATATCAGATGTTAATCTCGCCAATTTTTTTCAGAAAACGCGATCAGTGACGAGAAGTTAAATTAGACTATGTCGTTGATTTCCCGGTACAGAACGATGGTGGTAGCCAATGGTACAATTTTTTTAAATTCTGTTTACATTTCTATAGCTACAATTTTAATTAACCAAGTTAAACCAAACCCGCCCTAGGTAAAATGTATTTTGATCGTTTCATCTATTAATCCATTACGTAGCGTACTCAACAAATACGTGTGTTTGTTTCCTAGCTAGATAGTCAGGAATTGTTCCCGTAGTTTTGAGGATAATGACGTAAAGTCAGCGGCGTGGGGTGAACTGTTGCAAGGTAAGCTGTGTTTTGCTCTGTGCTATACTTAATCGTTTGAAAGTTTACACATCGGCCGCTTAAACGTAGTAGTGCAGTTTACATCACAGCACGTGTGTAATGGGTGCCTCGCCGCTCTCTCGTGAGTGGCCGCAATACATACAGTTTCTCCCGTCTCCGCACTGGTTACTGGTTCCTGCTGCGTGCGCCGAGTGTGTACAGCACTGAGCAAGCACCAGCCTATCTTGCAACACTTCACCACACACTACTGCTTAAAGTTAACATTGATCTGATGAAATGTCTCAAATACATGTATTAGCCACGATGAACCATCCAGAGTACATATTTTAAATTTTAGCAATTTTAATTCAGAAGAACGAAAAAACATATTTTTGTTATGAGACGAGAATCGATAATAACATACACTATTTTCATATCGCCTTAGATTCTCAAGTGTTAGAAACATTCTTTATAATTTATTGAATAGTGAGTTTTTGTTGCTGACCATAGCTTGCGCTCTCTACTCTGTGGCGCCATCTGCACTAATGTTCGGCGGCGAGCTCGTGTGCGCGCTTGGCTTCGTTCTCCTGTTTCCTCTCTGTGCCCGTTGCTCCTTGGTTCCCCTCCTTTCGCCTCCCCGCGCATGCGCATTTCGTTACTGGCGACTATGTTTGCGTCGGCTACGATTGTCGGTTGTCTACTTCCCTTCTGCACGTCTTAAGGTGTACATCGTTGTTGTGATGTAGATCATTTCCTTTGGGGCGTCAAATTACGGTGAGTCATGAGTGTATGTGTCTGAGGTTGGGATATTTGATGGTTTGAGATTGGGTGTTTTATTAATTGTGGCGTCGCGTGTTCGTTCTGGAGCGTGTTGTCGAGCAGTTTGGTTTTTCTAAATTATGTTTCTGTCACCGTTCAAAATTTGGCTTGGTGGTAACTCAAGGTGCTTCACAGCGCAGTATTTTCTTATCCGTTTTAATGCTTTGTGTTTGAGTTTTTAACGTGTTTGTTAGCCGCCCCGGTTGTTTGTGGACTGGTTTATTTCATGAAAGTAACACCCATGGCCCATCGTGCAACGTTCTGAGTTTTGTTTAAATACGAGAAGTCGACGTGTTCATTATTAATCTTTCAAAATTGTATGTAGTTTTACGTTGTGAGGCTTTGATTTTGGGTCTTTACGACCGCCCCTCACTACTTTGTTTTATTTGTGTTTTTAAAGGGAAAGGTTAAATATTGTTTAAAGGTGAAGAAACTTGCGCTTTTCAAGAATTATTGTTAAATTGTGTGGTATAAATTGTTCACCCAGCTTTGTATTGAACACGGCATTACAGATATTAAATACGTTAACTGTATACCGTGTAAAAATTATTCGTACACGGCACAAGTTGGTTTCGTGATATCTTCTCGTTATTTATTTGAACTTTTTCTTTGGTATATGCATTTTGCGTAAAATGTGAATTCATATAATAAAACCTCGTGGGCCAGAATTATTCAGGAATTTTATACCGTGAGAAACATAAAAGCATTGAAAAGTTATGATTCCTGCACTTAGCCTTCCATTTAACGCGATTTTAATCTGCGACGAGAGCTTCATAACATTAGCTCAGTGAAAGTAATTTACAAGTGCAAAAGCTGTCGTTTAGGGCAAGAAACGCTTTTCTAAATAAATAAATAAAATTTAAAAAATACGTATTTTAATAAGTCATTTCAGTATTTTCTCGGTTTTTATAAACTGCCATAAGGCATAATCATGAAATGTTATATTACTGGACCTTTATGTTGTAACTGTGAAGTGAGATGGGCGGGAAAATATCTCGGTCGCATGTTAAGCAGACTGAAGTTCAGAAAAAATACGTCGCCTGAAGAAAACGCTGGGAANCGGGAAAATATCTCGGTCGCATGTTAAGCAGACTGAAGTTCAGAAAAAATACGTCGCCTGAAGAAAACGCTGGGAAAACAAAGCACAAACAAGCCGAAAGTCTTGGAGAAACATTTCAACCTTCGGCTGCGAACTTGCCGATAAAGTGCGGCGATGAGATGCGAAGAGGGAGAACGCTTTCCCGTGGCGGGACGAAACGTTTGGAAAGAGGAAGACAGAATCTTTCCCGAGAGTTCATTCTTTCTCGTGCAGCCCCGGTAACACTCCGGCGAAAACACGCTCCAAATAAAGTGCAAAAGCAAGGCCCGGAGAGAGAAAAAAAAAAATGTTTTAAGAAGTCAGCAAATGTGACCTTCTTTGCCATCCTTCCAAGTCAATAACAGGGAACGCTTTGGACGTCTCCGCTGCCCTTAGATGTGTTGGAAAGGTTGAATGGAACGGTGGAGCTTGACGGGGCTCAATCTTGCCCTAGCAAACGTATCTTCGTTGCAATAANCGGTGGAGCTTGACGGGGCTCAATCTTGCCCTAGCAAACGTATCTTCGTTGCAATAAAACAGATTCTTGAAGTTCGGTCTGACACGACATATTGGATTCTTCGATTTCTTGCTTATTCAGTATCTTGACTCATTTAGTGTACTTAACGCCCGAGAGNTGTTTAAAGGTGAAGAAACTTGCGCTTTTCAAGAATTATTGTTAAATTGTGTGGTATAAATTGTTCACCCAGCTTAGTATTGAACACGGCATTACAGATATTAAATACGTTAACTGTATACCGTGTAAAAATTATTCGTACACGGCACAAGTTGGTTTCGTGATATCTTCTCGTTATTTATTTGAACTTTTTCTTTGGTATATGCATTTTGCGTAAAATGTGAATTCATATAATAAAACCTCGTGGGCCAGAATTATTCAGGAATTTTATACCGTGAGAAACATAAAAGCATTGAAAAGTTATGATTCCTGCACTTAGCCTTCCATTTAACGCGATTTTAATCTGCGACGAGAGCTTCATAACATTAGCTCAGTGAAAGTAATTTACAAGTGCAAAAGCTGTCGTTTAGGGCAAGAAACGCTTTTCTAAATAAATAAATAAATAAATAAAATTTAAAAAATACGTATTTTAATAAGTCATTTCAGTATTTTCTCGGTTTTTATAAACTGCCATAAGGCATAATCATGAAATGTTATATTACTGGACCTTTGTGTTGTAACTGTGAAGTGAGACGGACGGGAAAATATCTCGGTCGCATGTTAAGCAGACTGAAGTTCAGAAAAAATACGTCGCCTGAAGAAAACGCTGGGAAAACAAAGCACAAACAAGCCGAAAGTCTTGGAGAAACATTTCAACCTTCGGCTGCGAACTTGCCGATAAAGTGCGGCGATGAGATGCGAAGAGGGAGAACGCTTTCCCGTGGCGGGACGAAACGTTTGGAAAGAGGAAGACAGAATCTTTCCCGAGAGTTCATTCTTTCTCGTGCAGCCCCGGTAACACTCCGGCGAAAACACGCTCCAAATAAAGTGCAAAAGCAAGGCCCGGAGAGAGAAAAAAAAAATGTTTTAAGAAGTCAGCAAATGTGACCTTCTTTGCCCTCCTTCCAAGTCAATAACAGGGAACGCTTTGGACGTCTCCGCTGCCCTTAGATGTGTTGGAAAGGTTGAATGGAACGGTGGAGCTTGACGGGGCTCAATCTTGCCCTAGCAAACGTATCTTCGTTGCAATAAAACAGATTCTTGAAGTTCGGTCTGACACGACATATTGGATTCTTCGATTTCTTGCTTATTCAGTATCTTGACTCATTTAGTGTACTTAACGCCCGAGACGATTACTTTTCACCACTACTGTACACTGTTAGACTCACGGCTCAGTGGTCCAAGCTGCAAGTAATTCGCAAACTATACTATTGCTCAAGGTTATGACTCGTTCATAACGTTATCGCCGAACACAAAACCTACAGATCTTTGGTTTANGACACGACATATTGGATTCTTCGATTTCTTGCTTATTCAGTATCTTGACTCATTTAGTGTACTTAACGCCCGAGAGGATTACTTTTCACCACTACTGTACACTGTTAGACTCGCGGCTCAGTGGTCCAAGCTGCAAGTAATTCGCCAACTATACTATTGCTCAAGGTTATGACTCGTTCATAACGTTATCGCCGAACACAAAACCTACAGATCTTTGGTTTANAACTATACTATTGCTCAAGGTTATGACTCGTTCATAACGTTATCGCCGAACACAAAACCTACAGATCTTTGGTTTAACTAACGAAACAAACGCTACTTCGGCTTACGTACAGTGCGTACCAAACATTTTCTTGTATGCAACACGTGAAACCATTAATTGAACCGGGTCTGAAATGGTTAAGGCGGAAAATTTCGAAAATGCCACTATAGTGCTTTAGCTATTTAACCTTATCCTGCAGTAGAAACATAACATTTCAATTTTTTAACTGTAGTTAAGTTACAAATTAAATCGCGATTTGATATAACTTTAACCCCTTAACGAAAACATTACTTTTTCCGTTTAAGGCGTTGCAAAACAAAATTTATGGTGGGGAAAGAATTTAAGAATTTCTTATACCAACTGACAGTTTGTAACCTATGGAAAGTTTCTCATTAGATCCATGGCACAAGAAGCGACCAATTATAAAATAGTTGGTGTGTCAGCAGCAACCAATAGCATTGCCCAAGCAAAGGCGATGTCCGTATTGGTGCTAGATTCTGACCTTGCACATGCACCCGACCATGATTATACCTATTCTGCAACATGTCAGACGTGAATGAGTATACTAGGGACGTTAAAGTCGTTTCTCGTATCCTCGTTTCTAACCATTCCTCCATCAAACAGTTTTTAAGTTCTTCTTAGACGTTGCTCTCATAACACCATAATTCCTGTGGGTTATTTTTCTCTGGAGGCCATTCCATCTTCTTATGACACCTATCTTCACTTTTATGACGTCCGTGTCTTTGCCATCTCAAACACGTTTCTTCAGCTGTTTGAACTGTTGAGGTGACTATATTCATTCTTTATCATATTTCATTTATTACTTTAACCAATGACGTCAATGTGCAACGAGTCTCCAAAATCGTATCTCAACTGATAATAACGTTTCCTCCATCTGTACTATTATTTCTCAGACATCAACTCAATACGTTGTAAATTATTTATTTATATGATACTAGCTGACCCGGCGGACTTCGTACCGCCTAACAGTCAATGGATGTCATGTTAAATTTTAGTTTAGCTTTATTTAGGATTTTATTAACGTAAAATAAAATTAATACTCAAAATTTATTAAGTTCAATAGTTTATTAGGATAATATATATAAAGAAAATAAAAAATCAATAAAAGTACAAAAATCAAGTATTTCAATGGAGTGTCAGCTGTATTTTGCTGCATGGGTTGTACTCGCGTTAATTTTCTTCAGTGAAGCACCTTGTGATATACGACATTTTTCGTTTCGTTATCAGGCGCAAGAACAAATAAAGCCGATGGTTTGCCGACGCGTGAACATGCCACGTATAATTGACCATGAGAAAAACATGCATTTTCTAGATTCAGACCACAAACACTCAAGGATTGGCATTGAGATTTGTTAATCGTCATGGCGAATGCAAGACGAATCGGAAATTGAAGTCGTTTAAACTCAAAGGGCATATCGGTTGGGATCATAGGAATCCTCAGACTGAGAACTTCCTCATCTTTGAATTTTCCTTTGAGTATCGTCACGTGAATCCCATTGGTCATCAGTTTTCTTATCACCAAACGCGTTCCATTGCATAGTTTTGGTTGGTTTATATTTCGAAGCATTATTACTACCTAGCCAACCTTCCGTTGTAAACTATGCGGTGGTAATCCAGGCACATCCAAGGAGTTTAAAAATTCAGTTGGATAGTTGGTGGCTTCGTCTTCGTTTATTACACAGTCAATAGATTTAAATGAATGCAGATTACCAACGATTTGATTCTGAATTACTATATTTAAGTCATCCACATCTTTGTTCTTAGCCGCCAAAATTGCTCTCTCACTCAACCATTTGTTATTTTTGTGATTAGCAATGATGTTCGGGAACACTTTCTTGATGAGCTCGTCTTTCGATGAGATGAAATTGCAAAAATTCGGAGGAAATGAAATCAATCCGCTCGATTCGTCGACAGGAACACGGCCATTACCGATAGTCAGCAATTGCTTGGAGAAATCTCCAGCAGATGGATCGTTCAGCAATGCAACTCTCATGTTTGCTGCCAGCTGAAGTTTCTTCACATAGCGCCACAGATTTGATGATTTGAGGCAAGCGTTTATTTCATCGGCAGCAGTCGATCTTGGAATGACTGGCAGTGTTTGGCGGAAGTCGCCAGACAGTAAAATCATTGCGCCTCCAAAACATCTCGAGTCATTGCGCAGACATTTCAATGTTCGGTCAAGTGCTTCTAATGCGCGTTTGTGCGCCATTGTGCATTCGTCCCAGATTATTATTTTNGACATTTCAATGTTCGGTCAAGTGCTTCTAATGCGCGTTTGTGCGCCATTGTGCATTCGTCCCAGATTATTATTTCAGATACTACTAAAGCATTGGCCATTGCGGAGCGTTTCGGAATGTTACATGTCGGTTGTTCAGATCAAACTTCCAAATTGCCGTCAAATTACGCTGAATGAGCCGTACGGCATCCTTCTAACAATGTGACCGCTATTCTAGAAGAAGCAACTGCTACCGCAATGTCGGATCTCGCTCGAACAGTGGCCAAAATCAATGACATGAGGAATGTCTTCCCAGTTCCACCGGGGGCATCCAGGAAAAATAAGCCACCATTTCCCTCATCAATTGCCTTGATTAATGTATCATACACTTCCTTCTGTTGGGGGTTCAACAGGGGCACATTCGTTTGAACTGATTGGTCTAATTCATGTCGATCATATTCACGTTCTCGTTCTAATTCTCGATTAAATGCGTCATACATTCCTCGATCTGGCGCTGGCATTCCTAACCTGACTAACAAACTGCCACACATGAGGTATCACATGTCTTCAATTAAGAGCAAAGCCTGGTTATGCATCTCATCATTCACCTCAAGATAGGGATTTCTTGAACTGACACGAATTCCATNATTAAGAGCAAAGCCTGGTTATGCATCTCATCATTCACCTCAAGATAGGGATTTCTTGAACTGACACGAATTCCATGTAAAATATCTTCTGACATGTCATCTTTGTATTTGTTCCACAGGTTACGTGGATTCGATTGGAAGCATGTCGAAATGATGATAGCAAATAATTTGCTTATCTGACTTGGAGTTGCAGAAATAATTTCTTCAGCGATTGTCGTGTCCCAATGAATATCGTTTTCAAGCAAATTGAGCTATTGACGTGCAGCGCGAAATGTTGGGAACACATTACCATTAACAGTTCGTAGTGATTCAAATGATGTTGGCCCACGAACATTCACCAGCAACAACCGCAAATAGAAGCATTCATCATTCTTCGGATGAACTGTATAAATACGACCAAGAGCATCAGTAGAACGCACATCCGGATGACCAGGAACCGCATCGCCTTGCTTCCGACGTTGAAATTTCTTCGATGAAGCGTTCCAAGTGTAATAATGTGGCATCTCCAAGTCCAGCCGTTCTCGAGTTATAAATGGTGTAACTAACCCGACTTTGTTTTATAAATATATATATATATATATATGTTTTTTCCTGTTAGCATTCCTTATTTATTTTAGAGGCAATACTTTAACTTTAGTTAATGTCATGTCAAAAATGTCATCCATATAAAATGTATGAGAAAATTAATTTATATTATAATTATTTTTTCCGTGAACTTTTACTATGTTTAAATAGCCTATATGTTATTCCGGGCGCAGGCAAATCCAAAAAATCTAAAATCATTTAAATCGGTCCAGCCGTTCTCGAGTTATAAATGGTGTAACTAACCCGACTTTGTTTTATATATATATATAGATTTTTATAAACCCTGATTTTTTATTGCCCAATCTGTGTGTTACATAATATCCCAAGTATAATAATTATGGCGAGTCTGGCATAAGGGGCTGGGGGTCAGGCGTCGGCGCCAGCCAACATGTTGTGACGCCATCCAACCACCATGTTGGATCCAGGTGATCTTGACCTTAACCCTTGATCTTGTCCGTGTGCCTGTAACCTTGAATGATCTTGAACCCAAAAAAAAATAAACAAAATCTTAAAAAGATAATTTTAAAAACCCCAAAATTTTTATAAAACATTCTAAAAAAATTAAAAACAACAAAAATTACTTTTAAAAATTATTTAAGAATATACATATATGAGGACAGGGGTTCGATGACAGGTGGATCTACTAAGCTCCCGACACGACCGACCCTCGCCAGGTCGGCCGATGTCCACCTCGTCAGCCATGTTAGATGTCGATGACTTTTACCCATGACCTTAACCTGTGACCTTAAACACAAACTATTCCCAAAAAATACAAAAATCTCAATAAATTTCCAAAAAATTGTAACATATTCCCAAAAAACCTTGACTCAAGACCATATAAACTCAAGACCCCAGACCCAAAACCCAAGACCATTGACTCAAGACACAAGACTCAAGACTCAAAACGCTTGACTCAAAACGCTTGACTCAAGACCCCTGGCTCAAGTCTTTTAACTCAAGACTCGAGACCCTTGACCCAAGACTCAGGACCCTTGACTCAAGACTCAAAACGCTTGACTCAAAACGCTTGACTCAAAACTCTTGACTCAAGACTCACGGCCCTTGACTCAAATCACTTGACTCCAAACCTTTGACTCAAGACTCAAGACCATTAACCCAAGACTCAAGACCCTTGAGCCAAGACTCAAGACCATTGACCCAAGACTTCAGACCCTTGACCGAAGACTCAAGATCCTTAACCCAAAACTCAGACCGAAAACTCAATACACTTGACCAGAAATTAAAAAAATTTAAAAGTTAAAATGTTTAATGTTTGGACATAATGGGGTCCGGAGCCAAAGCCGACGTCATGCTGTTCCATTCCTAACTTCCGGCTGACATGTTATGACATCACCCAACAACCATATTGAATCTAAGTTACCTTGAACTTGACCTTTGACCTTGGCCCATGAACTTGTATGACATTTAACCCTATAATCCCAAAAAAATACTAAAAATCCAAAACAAAAATTAAAATAACTAATTAAAGACTTGTTTTTTATCAATATTTCGATCAATCTCGCAATATTTTCATCAATCAGCACCGTAATCAGCAATCCACACCAATCCACCACAATCAGCGCCACAATAAGCACCGCAATCAGCAATCCACACCAATCCACCATAATCAGCGCCTCAATGAGCACCGCAATCAGCAATACACACCAATCCACACACATATTTACTCCAATCCACACATGAATCCACACACCAATCCACATACCAATCCGCACCATTCCACACACCAATCCACATACCAATCCGCATCAATCCACACACCAATCCACACACAAATCCACATACCAATCCGTGCCAATCCACACACCAATCCATACCAATCCTCACCAATCCTTCGCAATCATCCTCCGTAATCCACAACAATCCATGACAATCCTTCGCAACCCTCCTCCACAATACTCAGCAACTCATGCCAATCCTTCGATCAATCCCAATCCTTCGATCTATCCGTTGATCAATCCTTCGGCTTGTCCCCCACCCATATGTATAGAAATTAAATTCGTTCGCCAACTATCTCCAAATTTGCACATGTCAATAGAATTCATGTTTGGTTTGCAGTNATTTGCACATGTCAATAGAATTCATGTTTGGTTTGCAGTCAACTAGCCATGCATTTTTATACTGAAGTCTTTATTATCATTCTATATGCAAATCTTTCCGTTAATAGTCGAGTGCTCATAGCACCACTTTAAAGTTGTGAGGGAAAAAGGGATACAACGCACAAAAATAAAGAAAAAACCAATTACTTTATTATAATAATGTATTATTATTTTGTAATTACAATTTCAGAAGAAAGTAGTTCATCACATCATGCGATATTTACTCGATTCTTCAGTTTACTAATGATTTAAGATATCTCGTTAATGTGAGCTCTCTGCGTTTTTGAAGGTCAATAATATATCTGAGTATATCAACAAGTTCATTCGGGTCTTCGGGAAATAGGTAGCCAGTATTCTCAGCGTATTCTGCCTGCTTCATGTCGCTTGTTGCAACAAATGTGTTGGAAGGGTGTGTCAGCACTATCAATGTCTTCATGTCAATTTTCATCAGTGCCTTCTTCATGGTCATCTTCGCCTCCTTTTTTGCATTCTACATTACATTTTCTTTTCTTTGTAGCAGGAATTGTATGTTCATCAGTATTTAGAGCCGAAGATTTTAAAGTTCGTCGACTTCGCGCGAAAGTTTTGCAAGAGTACATGGCTATTTGCGAGGTTAATATGCACTTTTCTCGTAAGAAATTTGGATTTATTCTACAGCGCAATGTGTGTCCAAAGAACTCCCAGTTCACTTAAACTTTGCAACTGGTTTAATTAAGGATGTGTTCTGAGAGCATTCGCTCCATTTTCGGATTTAACTTTGTGTCTTTTCATAGTCATCCGTGATGCCAAACTCTAAAAACTAATTAAACTAACTTTAGCTCATTTCTAATGCAGCAGTAGCGGGTTGTATACGAGATCATGAAATACACAGGTCCAACTATAAGATTTTGATTCCTCGCTGGATCAAGCTCTCGCATATTACGATCTTTAACCTCTTCAACTTACAGTGTGCGATTTTTAATGCAGTTTTCACTATTTTCGCGATCGATTACGTTCATATTTCACCAATTATATATACATGCTAATTTCTGGTTACTAATGCCTCCCATTGCTGCTTCCACACTCAAGGTCAAACATGCAATTTATTGTATGCGCGTGTTAAATTTATTATTGTTAAGTAAACATTTTTAGTCAATTAATATGTTAACATTTTACACTAGAGTTTAATCAAATATTACTAGATAACATATTTGTATAAACTTACTCGAATGTTTATTTATAATGGTGATATCTCTTTTTTTATTCCTTCATTTCATGTTCCGTGCCTTTGTTACTATGTACCGTATCTGTTCAGAAAGTGGTGGAAACGTAAGACACAAAATTTTCTCTCGTGAATCTTAAACACGTACCAAAATGCCTCTAAATATACGTGTACACTATACATATGCAAATACATGCATGCAATACAATTATAAGTAAAAAAAATACTTAATGGCTATTTTTTAATTAGCTGAGAATGCAAATTTTATACCCCCCGTGGTATAAATAAACAAAAGGCTAACGTGTTTGGTGAAAAAATAGAACTTTCCCTGCCACGTTGGTACTCGTGAATATCACTCGCGAGTTGCTTCCAGCTCATCAGTTTCCCCGGGGAAAGGGAAATATTTGCCTGGCGAGAAAATAAAGGACGGACGAAACAACGGACAAAGGCTCGCAAGAAACAGCGGAATAATTCGATTCCCTTCCCGAGCGCTGTCGGCAGGTAAGGAGGGAAGTAAGTGCGGGAACACTTTACTACATCTTCCCTCGGGAGACACTCGAGGCCCAGCTAGTAACTTCTATGTTCGCCGCGGAAATCTGATGATGCGCCGCGGAGAAATTTAATATCGTCTTGTGGATGGGAAGGAGTGACGTCGGTCAACTTATGAAGTTTTGTTTATTGTACTTGCACGTGTTTCCCACACCAAAGGCGTATTCAGAATGAGTTTTTTTTTTCCAACATGGAAGTCGAGTTGAGAGATTTGGGCGGCCCTTAACAACGAGATCTTGAGAATCGATGAGGGTGAAATGAGTTGAGAATGTAACAGCGCCGGAATGCAAGGGCAGGGTAAACGTGAGATCCCCGAGAAAACCCGCCGACCAACGGCATCGTCCGACATTATTCCCACTTGCGAATATCCGGGAGTGGCCCGGCCGGGGAATCAACCCGTTTCGTCATGGTGGGAGTCGAGCAGTCTAACCACTCCGCCACCGTGGCCCCTCGAATATGGAATGGGTGGCTCATCTTGAGAGTGAATCTCGACACTAGATGTCAAGCCAGAACCGTTATTTTACAAGCTTAAAAAATAATGTTACTGTAGTACAGTGTTAATACGTATAAACCTAGAGCGTAACAACTAAAAGGAAAAGGGAGGGTACGTGTTGCCCTTCCCTAAATTTAGTAAAGGGCACCATAATGAGTGCTAATGTTCACCGAGATGCATTGATAGGCTACAATCTCTAATATAGATTATATATATATATATATATATATATATATATCTTCTCTTCTGGATTATTGGCATTTCTTTATATTTTATGCAGAAAATAATTTAGGTTTCAGTCGCGCCAAAATGGTGTTTGAGTCATGGGAGTATTTTCTTCGTATTTACAGCCGTTAGGCAGACAAAAAGTCAGTGTTTTATATTATTTTTCAAACACTATTTAACACTGTAGACATTACACGTAACCATACCCAAGAAAATAATTGTCCCCACTATTTTTAAAACTTGTTAGAATAATACAGCCCAGTCTGGTATTATGGCTCATGGCACAGGCGCCGTTCATGCTCTGTCATTCCGGTCGGCCGGTCACCATGTTGTGACGTCACCCAACCGCCATATTAGATCCACGTAACCTTAACATTGGCCTTCAACCTTAACCTTGAATGGCCTTGAAGTCAAAAAAATTCTAAAAAAAATCCTCAATAAATATAAAACTATAAGAAATTCTAGAAATTTATTTAAAATACAATTTTTAAAATTTTACAAAAAAATTACAAATTTTTATTAAAATCCTACATTTCCTGAAATACCACCACGACCGACCCGTGTCAATTTTTTTGTTGGTTATTTTATCGGTCAATTACTTTAGTTCGCTTGACCTCTTCCATACCATGTCATATCTACTGTCCATTTATTTTTAGTATCACCCACTAGAGCGCACTGGTAACTCATGTTTCAACCACTGGAGATAATTTACAATCGACAAGAGTGCTATCTATCTGTACCGAATGGTGACGAGGTCATGTAAATCATCATATTTATCAATTTTTATTTATTTTTAAATGTAATTAGTTTTATTTAAAATATTTTTATATAAAGTATGGGTTTTTAAACAAATAAAACACATCATATTTTATACAGAATGTATTGTCCCAATAATAAAATGTACATAACCAGCAAAAAATCAATAATATTTATTAATTTTTTTCGAACAGAGTCCAAATTACATACATTTGCAGATCTTCAATTACAATTTTTGGGTATCTCGTAGAAGGCTGAGCAATAATCCATGTATGGCTATAAGCAGCAGTGCTCTACGAAGGGCCGCACAAATCACAGGGTCACTACTAAGACCTTCGACACAAGCAACAGCAGCAGTACTTGTCTCCGATTCTCCATCCATCGCATTATCATTGCAATGTAGACTTGACTCCTTTTTGATCGATGGCTCTATGATGCTAGTACCAGCATCTGGTTCATCAACACCAGGTCTGTATGTAGCATAACCGGCATCAGTAGCCTTGGGAGTACACATTGCTGGTCGACGAGTGGGTGAAGGTTCATCTCTGGAACTAGAGGCAGAATCATCCGTGATGGGTACTGACACGAGTGCCTGGCGTCGGCGATGCACTCGGTGGCGTCTGGTCGTCTGGCTGGCGACATCCTTCTATGGCCCAGGTTGCTGGGAGTGGACCGATGGTTCGTGCCCCGCCTGGAGTGAATCCACGTCACAGTCTGGCGCATGGATGGTAGCATGAGTCTGTGCCGGGGCGATGATTTGGTCCACGTGTAGGGAAGCTTCGTCTGCGGCCTCATGTGGAACACAACGCAGGTCGATGATCTCGGACAGTCCAATTGAAACTGCGTTGGTTTGTAGACGATTGGGAAATGTACGAATCGCCAGTGCTGCATGCCACTACCATCGCAGGTCTCGGTGTAGGTGCGCAGATATCCAACTTCTGCGTTGAAACTTTACCCCATGCTACTGTAGTATGGCTTGGAAGTTGCATAAATGTTCTTAGGGCCGAATGGAGTCATGGTGACGATCAAACCTCTAGGCCACGATTAAACGAGCTCGTCGATTTTCCCCACTTTTATATCATATAGATGTTTTTCAGGTGTGCCGCCATACGAAAAACTAAATTCCCTCACATTTCGAGAAGATCTAGTCACTTCGTGTCTAGTTGGAGGCAGACAATTACCAGTCCAAGTACGAGGCACACCATTTGCGCAGCAGCTGTGTGTTCTTCAGTGCCCAGGTCCAGTCAGGTTCTGACCTGTCGCAGACATGACGATGCGAATCGCCGTAAAGTTTCGTCAGTTTGCGAAGCGAAGTACACCCATACTCAGCCTCCACGTCGATAATTTACACTTAAAATTCACACAAGTCGCTAAGCCAATTTTTCTGCCAGTTCCTGCTACGTAAATCGGTGACTTCGGGTACTACATCAGCAAATCTCACAGCATGTTTCCCACCTGATGGCATAGAATCGTGCCTTCATCCCACTCCAGTCCATGGTAGTAGTTGGTTAGCCAGGCGTTCGTTTTCTTGGTTTTCTCATCCAACAGTTTCCACTAGTAAGGGGAATCGGGAGTCGTGGGTTCGTGTTTTGCCATCGTTGTCGTAGGACACAGCGATCTCCTTGAGCTTGAAGCCATTTTGACTCTGGAAACCCTTAGATTGCAGTATATCTTAAAGCTGAAGATGCTCGAAGACGGATAAACAGTTCTAGTGTATGAACATTTATATTTATATATTTTTAGCTGCGCTAACGACAGTATTCTGGCTGTCTTGTCTCGACAATTGTACGATACAAGCTGGTCGTGAAATATCGGGCAGAATTCTTACGTGTTGGCACGAATATTTCCATTTGTCGTGAATTCGATCCTGCAGTCGATTACATTGGAGGTAATACGTTCGTCCTGATTACTACATGGAACACCATGAGTGGGGCCAAACTCTTGAAAGTATCAGAGATCAATATCGTGGATTGGGGGCATCCATAATATGCATTTTTAAATTAGGCATACATCTGATATGCCGGGAGGTACTGCCCACTCTCAAAGAACATGCTAATGTGAATGTACGGATAGCTTTCGCTATTCAAAAATATTTTCTATTTGACATGTGTCGAACTGCGATCGACTCACTCTCACATTGTGCTGTCTTCAGGTCGGTAGCCCTACGATGATGTACCTCGTTTTCTCAGAAGCCAAGCTGGACTTCACCATTCAGTTGATGTGCTGGCTTGCTGGCAATCTGGGGGGTGTCTCGAGACTCCACAACCTGAAAGCCACATTGATGTTTTTGCCATCTTCCACATTCTTCAACATTTTTATGCGTTCTTCAGGACTCAGCTGCACATGAGGCAGCATCCATTCTATAGACTGTAGTTTCAGTTCCACTGTCTCCAGGTTTTCTCCCTTGCCATGATGGGGTCTGCATGCATATTAGCTGGAAGTAGCACCAGTTCCTGCTTCGAATTTAAAATTATTAGTTTGTAGTCTTCGGCCAATCCCAATAGAATGGAGAGCGGGATGTACACTTCGAACTTGCCTTTGGCGTAAATGGGAACACTGTAGCCATCTTCGATTCCCCAGCCTGCCATCTTGTCTGCAAACAGCTCATTCGGCATTAGCGAAAGGTAATTTTTTATCGTTGAGGTTATGCTCACATCTCGCGACTGTTCCGCCTCGACACCATTGAGAAAATACAAAATGCGACTGATCAGGGTAAGAATTACATTGCTCGTTAGTTTCGTCGATGATGGGTTGGACCCATCTTCTTTTATTAGAGTCCATCTAATTCGCAGGAAAGGCTGTCAAGGGAGAGAGCAGATATATTGATGATGGACTGTAATTCAAACTTCCGATGGTAGTGTGTATGGTCCAATCATGGAATGTTGGTACACATGAAGCTCCACCTTCGTTACGGTGTCTTCAAAAACGACCTANGTGTGTATGGTCCAATCATGGAATGTTGGTACACATGAAGCTCCACCTTCGTTACGGTGTCTTCAAAAACGACCTACTCTTCGTTGTTACGTTTTCTTCCATTATGTTTAACTTTGAAGCCGAGACTGCAAGAGGAAAATCATGCTAGCATGTCTAAACTCCTTAGAGACTTGCAGCATACTTATTGCAATTTTTGCACGACACTTTGTTTTGTTGCTTCTGGTCGCCGTAAATCTTCTTCCCATCTTCTCAATGCTGCGGTAGGGTGATTTCTTCGTTTCGAAAGTTCACCANGTGTGTATGGTCCAATCATGGAATGTTGGTACACATGAAGCTCCACCTTCGTTACGGTGTCTTCAAAAACGACCTGCTCATCGTTGTTACGTTTTCTTCCATTATGTTTAACTTTGAAGCCGAGACTGCAAGAGGAAAATCATGCTAGCATGTCTAAACTCCTTAGAGACTTGCAGCATACTTATTGCAATTTTTGCACGACACTTTGTTTTGTTACTTCTGGTCGCCGTAAATCTTCTTCCCATCTTCTCAATGCTGCGGTAGGGTGATTTCTTCGTTTCGAAAGTTCACCAACTCTCCATGCTGGTCGACGACTGTCACGACCACTTCGTGTGCTCTCTTCGCGACGACCGGGATGTAAATGATGCTTTGCGTAGCTACGACCAGTTTAAAACCTGGAGGGACCATAGGCGAAACTTCGTGCAGCATATTGCTTGGCCTGCCAATGAGGTATGTGCCACTCACTAAATTGCAGTTTATTCGTGTCACATTGACCGACAAGATGTTTACGGGTCGCGACGACTCTTGTGTTTTGCCAGCTTCGTAGATGCGTGGCTCGAACCCAAGCATCGGCCTGAAGCCATCCGGTTTTGTAAAGTCGATATATTCGCTGAATCTTATGACACTCTTCAGAGTATTGGAATTCCCCCGAAGTTCGAATTCTGTGTCGGAGGACAGCGAATCTTCGCTGTGCCTTGCAATGTCGTCTATTCCATAAGAGCCTATGGACAATGTTTCTTCGTGGGAGACGTTGCCATTTTTTACGAGGTACAGCTTGCAGTTTTTTTCATCTGTGATCGGTATGCGGATCCCATTGTAGGTTTGAAAATCGACCAGGCCTATGCACCTTTCCCCCTCCAGGTCGAGTGGCGGAAAGTGTACTGCATGCAGCTCGCAGCAACGCCCCGTCAAGGTAAGTGTTATCGACAAGACTAATGGACTATCGACCTGACGATGTATAGCCATTTTATACAATTACTTTTTACTTGTACAAACGAACCAGGAAACGAAGACACAAGTGTCCACAGTTTCATGTGTTAGGCATCTGCTCCTTCTCGTAGTTTTAAGTCATCTTCATTCCTTTCAGGTACCTTCGCAGTTCGGGTAAAGGACGCAAATTACCGAAACTGTCATAATACTCTGTATGTTTTCCATATTTCACATAAGTTACCGAGTGCAACCGGGCCCGGCTGTCGTGTTCAGAATAATTATGGCACATTCGTATCTCTTGGCTTTCTGTGGCAATTCATCTCTCATAAACACTCCGCGAAAGTTAGGTATTTTCAATTTGCGCGCAAACAGTTCAAGATCTATGTTTTAGAGCGGCCGTTTCGGTAGAGATTTCATTAACGCCTTTTCCTGTTGTGTCGCTTTGGCACATTTCTGCCTCCTACTTGGTATGGCTTTAGGTAGAGAACTTGGCTGTTTTTTTTTTTTTACCCATTCCGATAGCTTTCATGTTTGCATTGTGCCTTTGGACCTTGTACAACTGCTTCAGTTCGTTTGATGATGTGTTGACGGCTCGGACGATACCACTCGTAGCTCCGATTAGGCCCACAAGGGCCCCGAGTGCAGGCAAAAGCAATGGAAAAGTGTCTGATGATTTTCTTATTTCGTCGACCTTCTGTGCAATTATCTTGTCTGCCTTGTGTCAGGTTTCCAGATCCTTGTTTAGGGAGTAAGCAATATCGTGCTGCTTGTACACCTCGTCTAGTGCATTGATGCCTGTGTCACCATGTGACAGCCTTTTAGCTATCTTCGTTCCTGGTCCACATAACTGGTATCCGGGAATGTGCAACTAGAATAATAGATTGTTGATCAGTGTATCGACGATCCTGCTTCCAGCTATGGTCTTAACTCTTCGAGGATTCGCGGTGAACTGAGCGAGAAAAGTATAAATATGCTCCTTTTATACTTTTTTGTTTCAGTTTCATTCTAGACTTGGAATAGTACGGACATAAAATGCTAATGATCATTTGCTCTGTCGCTTCTACGGTAAAGAATTCACAGCTTTGCGCAATGCGCGTCGATATGAAATAACTACCTGCAGAATGAAAAGTTCAAGTATGGCATTTCAGTGCAAACTCTGCCATAGGGAGTTTACATGAAGTGATATTTTGGAGACATTCTAATACTTGTAGCAGTGGTTCTCTTCAACCACAATCAGCATCACAATCACCATCACACACAGCACAGCACTTAGCACTGCACTTGGCACCAGACTTAGAACCATAATCAGCACCGCACTTAGCACTGCAATCAGCACCGCCCTTAGCACGACACGCATCGCAAGTTAGTAGTGCTAACATACATATTATAAATCTAGATGTTACTCTACCCATACATATTACTGCTGAAGATGATATCTTCCACAAATCACGACATGGTAGCCTATTTAAGAATGCAGTGCACTACATCATCGCGGGACCATCAAATTGTGGCAAGACGTGCGTTCTACTGAGCCTGCTAGAAGAAGATAATGGTCTTTGGTTCGAGAATGTGTAACTATATTCAAAATCGCTCCAGCAACCTAAATACCAACGACTGGCACGAGTACTGCAAGCTGTGAATGGTGTGAGTTATTTCCCTTCCAACTTTAATGATGCAGTCGTGCCACCGAGTGACGCATTGCCAAACTTGATATTTGTCTTTGATGGCATTGCCTGCGAGAAGCAAAAGTGCATCCAGGAGTACTTTAGAATGGGACAGCACGCAAAGGTGAACTGCATGTACCTCGGCCAGACTTATTCGCTCATACCCAAACAACTGCTCGGCGACAATGCAAACATGTTGGTGTTGTTTCGTATGGAAAACATGAATTTGCAGCATGTTTACAAGGATAATGTAAATACAGACATTATGCTATCATATTTTAAGAGTCTGTGCCATATACNCATGAATTTGCAGCATGTTTACAAGGATAATGTAAATACAGACATTATGCTATCATATTTTAAGAGTCTGTGTCATATGCTGGAAAGACAAGTATGGATTTTTGACGATCGTTAAGGACTAGCGCCATATAATAGGAGGTACTGACAGGAATTCGATCAGTTCATCTTCGATCGTCGAGAATGAGTTAAAGCATATCGAAATCTCGGCAAAGTAGCCTCAAACTGCGTCTTGACAAAGACGAAAATGGAGGTTATCTCATAACAGGAAACTATGGAACCCGCGATGCTATTAGAAGAATAATTCGAAATGTTGGCGAACCCGAACGGTTTGAGGATGCTGCTACTAAACATTTCGTCCTAGAAACTGGTAATGTCATCATCTCGGAACTGTGCAGTATGTTGACTGAACAAAAGACATTCTTTCGCAACTATTTGTCCAAGCTCGGGGCAAACATGTAGTGTGTGAAGTCCGAAATCGTTCACGATGTGGTGGCCATGGACGAGTATGTGACGAGTGTTCAAATGGTAAAAGTCAAATTGCCAACAGATAGAATGTGGCATCTACACAAAAAGAAGAGAATTTGAAAAGGTTGAAATATTCAATAATCATACATTCGCTACCTCGATTTACCATCTCGTCACGAAAACGGATATTCAGAACCACAGCAGGGACATATTGGATGCCTGCAGCGAACGGCTGGGCAAGATCGAAAGTATTTTGATGGAGATGCACTACTAAACCTATAAAAGAGGGCAACAGTAACTATTTTTATTCATTGCGATGTCGGACATTACCAGCGACTTTCATCGAACGATTCAGTCTGTTCGCTCGAATTATTTAATAGCCAAAAGGGCTAAAATTTCGCGCGACCTTATAAATGAAGAAATTTTTAAACCCGTTTCTGGTCGTCTCGAAGAATTTAAGAAGAGCGATGGAGCACCCATAGTCATGAAGGCCGAAATTGACGATACTGCTGAGTCTATGAAGAAGCGGAAACATGATGATGACATACAAAAATATCGGGACGGTGGATCGGATGCGGATTTGTCACACAAGAAAAAGGCACGGAAGAAAGTCTTCAAGCTCAACGCTCTGGTTCGTAGCTACCTAGGATCGTACACATCTCGCAATAATGATAATACATGCGGCATATACAGGTATAATTATAAATGGTTCCTGGGTGCTAATGAAACAGAGTTTCTACCTGGTGGGATCTTACAAGTAGGTGATTACAAGACATGTGGAACCCCCGGTCTTTACAAACTTCTATTTCGCAAGGAGCCCAGAGAGTTTACAGAATCCAACCTACTGGAATACAAGACGTTGCTCGAACTCATGCATGCACTTTACCAAGATAACAATCCTGAAAAAAAAAACGACACTCTTGCAGACCTCTTCAGTGTCCTAGCACTGAAAAGCGGCGAAGGACTGAAGAAGATAGACGACGACAAGAACACCAACTACGTATCCTGGGACTCCCGAACGAGCTGGTCTATAGACTACGACAACTGCCCGCTTCGCAAAGGGGTGGAAATTACTCTCAAACTAACAAGATAATTTCAATCATCGAAGAACTGAAGGAGGGAGGCTACATAGAAAGAGTCGATTGGGAATCGAATATGAACTGCAGACATCTGCAAGATGCAACTTCTCTTGCCGCAAGGTCGTGATATGTGGGATGAACTACCTATTTCAAGATGACCTTGACAACTCCCAGAGCTGTGGTTTTGGAGGAAGGTGATTGACACTGTTGTCTAAAGGACCAATTTACTACTGAAGTAAACACAGGGCGATTGGAGTTCAAAAAAACAATCTAGTTTTATTATTGCTTTAAAACAAGTTCATTGACCCACAAGTTCTCGAGACAACTCCCTCCCGTTCCTGTACGTAGATTACGTATAGTTCGCGTCGTGGGGGGGGG
>NQII01009923.1:36809-48252 GCA_002778355.1 Clitarchus hookeri
CTTCACACACGCTGGATGACTGTACTTATCTGGTTTGCTGGGCGGGTAGTTGGTCCTGCAGTTGAGGTCTGGTGAGCTGGAACTGGCAGGACTCTGCGTCTGATGGCAGCTAGCCCCTCGGAGTCTCGTCGGCTGACTGCCCGGGTTTTCTCGGATGCTTCCCACCGTACGTCCCGTTTGTCGGCCTCTGTTAGTGGTCTGTTGCACGCGGCTGGCTTCTACTTGAGCGGACGCCCTCCAGTAGGGCTCGTCCCTCGCTCCCGTTCTCGATGTAGGGCAGGAACGGACTGTTCCCGGCCCCACCACGTCCCGGCGAAGGTTCCACACCGGTGTGTGTGGACCCCACCTGCCCTTCGAGGCGCAGGCTGCACTGGACACTCCCACTAGCTCGACGTGGCCTTCACGGCGAAGCTCACCACTCGATTCTCCCCTCCTCGGTGCGTTGCAACTGACTGGAACTGACTGGCTTCTGCGGTAAACTGGCTGGTTGACTCGCGTCCGGATCTGGCGGACCCCTTAATGTCGTGACTGACGATCTGCGCATCCCGGGGTGGCAGTACCGAACTTCCGTGCCACTTTTCTACTCGTTACTGCGGCTGCTTGATTCGTTGACGTCTCTCAACTGACGGCTCGTGTCTCGCTGATGTCGTCCGGATCCGAACCGGACGTCTCGCGGACGGACCTCCGACCAACTGTCCCGTGTCTCTGTTCGCGTTTCACTGACTTCCTACTGACTCCTCCCGACTGACTGATCTCGTTCCGCCCTCCGGACTGACTGACCCGTCTCACTCTCTCCCTCCTCGTTTTGTAGCCCGCCATTGCCATATTCAAACTGCCTTGTCTGCACGTGTTCCGGGGAGCTGGTTGTGCCTCCCTGAGTAATAAAACACGTGTCTGGGGCTCGGGCTGCCCAGCGTGGTCCTTCGGTTCTGGTATGGCCGTTTCATTGTCTCGTTCTGCACGTGCTTACTTGGCGGGTGGTCTTTGGATCAGCGCCCGCAGTGGTCCTTCCCTTGTCCCCGGATATGCTGCTATTCTTCTCGTACACCCGCTAAAAGCTTTCTTGGTTTATTGCGGCGAAGCCCGGGGTCGTGGGACCTCGGCGTATCTTGGTGCAGCTGCCCAGTGCAGCTGTGTCCGCGCCCTGGTGCCTTCCGTTGCCTCCGGATGCCGTCTGCACGTGCAGAAAACTTGGGTGGCCCGTCTTTGCAGCTGTGAGGCGCGGGATCCTTTTTGGACACGTCCGCCACCCTTAATATTTATTGGTGTTGACCGCCTGCAAGCTTCGCTAGCGCGTGTGTTCTGACGGCCAAAATACATTGACGCGGGGAGCGTCAACCTAGTCGGGATGATGCCATTTGCTCGGGTCAACAAGGGCTCCAAATACATGTTGACCGTCATCGATGCATGTAGCAAATTCGCCTGGGCCAGACCTGTCAAGTCGAAGAATGTCCATGATATCAGCGAGGCCATGTCTGATGTGCCGCATGAAGGACGCATCCCGACTAATATACAAACCGACCAGGGCAAGGAATTCTACAATGAAAAGGTCAAGGCCCTGATGAAGAAACATATCATAAATAATTATTCCACATACATCAAGCTCAACGCTTCTATTGTAGAGAGGTTCAGCAGGACTCTGAAGGGCAGGATGTGGAGACATTTCGCTGCGAATGGCAACTACAATTGGTTCGATATGCTCCCAAAACTCGTACGTGAGTACAGTTCCACCGTTCACTCTGCCGCACGCATGAAGCCCGAAGACGTCAAGGATTACTCCATGCTTCGAGCCGTGTATGGTATTCCGAAGAGGAGGGACCCACGTAAGCCTAAAGCCAAGGTTAGAGAGACCTGGTGCGTATTTACAAACAGAAAGGCATCTTCGAGAGAGGATTTATAGTGAATTGGAGCCCCGAACTCTTTCGTGTGCGACGTATACGCAACTATGCTCCGAGGACCTACTTTCTCGAGGATCTGAATAATGTTCCCATCGATGGTGATTTATACACAGAGGAGATCCTGCCTATAATGTTTCCAGATGTGTAGTTGGTTGAGAAGCTTCTGGAACGACATAATGGACGGTCGTATGTCAAGTGGTGGGGTTTCCCAGCCCGCTACAATTCCTGGGACGAGAATGCGGACATCTAGCGGTGAACGCCTAAGATTGCAATTAATGTAGTACCTTTGTATATGTGTTTACTAATGTCGTACTTTACTGAAAAAATTTTGTGTAAAAAAATGTGCTGTGTTTTATTTGTTTTAACATCTCCCCACTTTATATAAAAATTATTTTTAATGAAATAATTTACATTTAAATGTAAATATAAATATGTGACGATTTACATGACCTCTCACCATTATGTACAGGTCGATAGCACTCTTGTCGATAGTGAATTATCTCTGGTGGTTGAAACATGAGTTACCAGTTCGCTCTAGTGGGTGATACTAAAAATAAATGGACAGTAGATATGGCATGGCGTGGAAGGGGCCGAGCGAACAAGAGTAATTGACCGATTGAATTACCAATTTTAAANGGGGGGGGGGGGGAGCCCCCCTTCGAAAATTTGCGTTATTAAATAATAATTTTTATTTTTTTTACAAATGTTTTTAATACATTTCACATAAATTTTTAGGATTTTTAAAATGTTTGAAAGATTTTATATTTTTGGGGATTTTTAACAAATTTTGGCTTCAATTTTATCTAAGGTCAAGCTTGGAGGTCAATATCAAGGTCACCTGGATACAATATGGTTGTTGGGTGACGTCACAACATGGTGGCCGGCCGACAGGAATGACAGAGCATGAACGGCGCCTGGCGCCTGTGGCCTGTGCCCTTAGGCCAGACTCGGCTATATTATTCTATTTTAAACATTTTCAAAACTCTTTAACGGCTTGTGTTAGTTTGTTTTAAGACGTGCTTAGCAAATGCTACTTTAAAAATTCAAGAAAAATTGTCTTATCTTTAGCTAACTCATGGCTTCAGTTGTACCATTTTCATCAAATGTATGCCAGTTGGTTTTTATTATATAAATGACACAGAATCACTAAATTGTAGTCTTGAATCTTTATCATACACAAATTTTAAAGCCAGAATATTGTACAATTTTTATGGATATGATTTTAGGTAATATCTACAAAACTGGACAACATTAGGAACGTCCAGAATTTGTAAGGTGCTTCTATTATAACAAACAGCATTTTGATTTTGCAGCCGTAGAAGTAAATATTTCGAGTTTTTTCTGAGTTTTACTGCCATACGTACTGGGCGTGTACGGTACGCGGTATAGTAAAGTTCAAATGAGAAAATAATCCTGGAGCAGCTTTGAAGAAGAGAGCTTAGAGAATGAAGTGGAGAGTAGAGTGGAAATATTTGGGCGACTATTAACATCGAGGTCTTGAGAGCCGATGAGGGTGAATTGAACGTGGAGCAGCGCTGGAATGCAAGGGCGGGGGAATCAGACATCCCCGAGAAAAACCGCCAACCAGGACTAGGTAAGAGGCGAGTAGTCTAACCACTACACCACCGCGGCCTCGAGACCGTAGAGAGGAAAGGCCGAGCGTCCGCTGCCGAATAGAGGAAAACCACATTGCATTGCCACAGAGTAAGTACGAATACAGAGGTGAAACAGCCGCTTAATCCGGGAACTACAGCCGCACAAGCCAGCAAAATGGCGTCACTAGCCAGCTACATGCCAGTAAGGTGCTCACCAGTCAGCGCTTGGTAACCGGCTTTTCAGCCAGCAGCCCAGCCATTTGGGAACCTTCCGTAGCACGCAGTAACCAATCAGAAACAAGGCCTCTTCACACAGCCACGCGCAGCAAACCAGCGAATGGGCACGCCCACATGATGGGAACCACCACGCCATTTCGTCTGTAACTTCTTGTCTAATGTGTGATATTGCTGGCACCGTGCTTATTATACTGCAAACACAGCTCTCCACATACCACCCTGAAAGTGATACAACTAAGAAAAACACGCAAATTGCAATGAATTAGCGTAAAAGAAGCACAGTTTCACGTGTAGTAAATGTATACTACACATGCATAAATGAAATAAAATGTTCGATAGTATAATACGTAATTCTGTACATATGTGGACCAGAGAATAATTATTTTTAAATAAAACTTAATAAGAGAAGAATGAAGCGTATTTAAAACGTAACGTTGGTTTTGCCTCTTGCGCCTATACAATAGTTTTTTTTTGGAGTACGAAAGGGTGCTTTGGGTGTAGCTAAATAATGAGTCATGACTAGGTAGAGCACAACAGTATAAGATGGAGTTTGTTTAACATAAGGGTTATACAATAACTATTTACGTGACTATTGTTCGGGGGAGCTTAAATGGAACACCAATATGCTAATTAATTATATTAAGTATTATTACCTCACGCCATTACTATTACAATCTAATTGGAAAGTCCCCACCATGTTCATGTTGCCGGAGGCTGATTCTAGGAGGCGGTTAACGACGCACAGTGTGGTATTTGATCCCAAAACCCGGCCAAAAATATTTTATGCCACTAACAGCTACAGAACATAATTTTTTTTTAATTGTGGAGTAAAAAATAATAAGAGAACGATTTAGTTTTAAAACGAAGCATTTATTCGTCATTACTACTATATTCTAAAACATTTACATTTATAAGGTCACTTTCTGATAACAGATTTTGAACATCAGATTATAATGGCTTTTTTTCTTATGTGAAAAGCATTGCATCCCTGTAATTAGGGGTCTGAAGTTAAAAGCAGCCTTTGCTGGACAGCTTTTGCTTTACATCAGGTAGCAGTGGATCATCTTCAGCATAATTACTTATAATATGTTGCTCCATAAATTGAAGCTTTCCATCAAATGTTGACTCATTTGACCTTTGCATACTGGTATATAACTCATTTCTAGTCATAGACCTCAATCCAGAAGGCCCTGTTAACAAAATAGTAAATATAAAAAAAATACTATTGTAGGGTATGAACCAAAAAAATCGTTTAAAAAAGGGGGTGGTTTCGGGTGACTGTTTTTTTAATAACTGTTTTGCGTACTAAATACTTCATGTTATACAATAGTTTTCAGAGCTTAGAAATGTTCAGAAGTATAACAGAACCCTTAGTAAATATTTTAAAGTACACATATATCAAACAGTTGAACACACCTATGTTGTCAGCCGTGCTGAGTCAAATTTACTAGATTTTCATTACATAAAAGTAGTGTTACATAAAGTACATACCTGGGTTAGAAGAATCCATCACAAAAACAACCAGTAAATTGTTTATGCATAAAACCACAAGAGTTTATAAAAACACTAAAATCTGAGCACATCGACAAAACACACAACACTCTAAGCGAAGGGTAACTTCCGACTGAGAACGTGGAGCGGTGAATCGCGCTAGCGCTTTGCGGTTTTCACCCTTTGTTGCTGTAGCTACCTGGCTTTTCGAAGAAACCTGACAAAGGGATGGGAACCGGTTTAAAAAAAACATTATTGGCCAAGTTTTTAGGTCAAATACCATACTGTACGACGGTTGGACACACCCATCTTCAGTGGTTTTCTCGTTCCAGTGGCCCGACGACAAAAGACGCCGCTCCCGGTGTTACGCTGGCCTTTATCGGGCACGTTTTTAATATTTTCGGCCCCGTTTACTGGCCGGTGGGGGGGATTTCTGCAACTGTCTTTCGCAAGGCAGGCCGTTCAGCTAAGGCCTGATCACTTCATAACAGCGTGAAGTCTGAGATGGTGGCGTGGCCATTCCTTTACCCTTCCTGGCAATGCGAAGTGCTGGTTGCGTCTCAAATTTCCCCGCTGTCGACCGTAGAAAGGACGTGGGGCACAGTACGCGAGCCAGCTGTGTTGAACCACCCCTTCGGTTGCCCCCATTCACAAATCCCAGGATTGGTTATCGTCTCTTAGCCTACAAATGGATAATAAACCATTTTTCGAACAATATGTAAAAATTCGAATTATTTGTGACAGTAGGGCATCCTTGTGTGTTAACGTTGTGGTATATTTACAAAATTATAATTCTTTTTTCTGTGCCCCATGTTTTGTTGATAGAATAAATCCTTCTTTCATTAACTACCACTAATTTTGTTTGCACGATTGTACTATACGAACGAAATATATTTTATATAATGTAAGATCATCTTCAACACGAGGAGAGTTGTTTCATTCTGCAAATTTAGTTTCGTTCATCGTGGGTATTTTCTCCTCTTTACTAGCAGTATGTAGTATATCATATTTTCAAAACAGTATTTCTTCCGGCATTTAAAAAGGGTTTTATGAAGTTCCCTGTGCTTAAATTCTGCGAGAGGCGTGAATTATTTAAGCCGGCACTACACGATACCCAATTTCTGTTACCTTCTGTAATACACATGTGCACAACAGAAGGCATAGAAGTTTCTATAGCAGAATAAAAGAAAGAACGCATCAGTTCATACACTTGTTACGTAAAGTGATAACAGAAAATTGTAAATGGCAGGCAAAACAACTCGCAAGGGGCAGAGGTACAAATACAATTAAATGTTATATGTAGGCACTTTGTGGTGCACCCAAAAGTACGAAGATTGTTTCTTTGCCCTGAAGATTGCCTTTATTTGGGTTTATATGTAAGATTACTATTAATATACTAGCAAACCCGGCGAACTCCGTTTCGCCACCAGATGGCTTCGTTTTATGCAACATTTTGTTTGGATCGCGACGACTCTTGTGTTTTGCCAGCTTCGTAGATGCGTGGCTCGAACCCAAGCATCGGCCTGATGCTATCCGGTTTCGTAAAGTCGATATCTTCGCTGCATCTTATGACACTTTTCAGAGTATTGGAATTTCCGCGTAGTTCGAATTCTATGTCGGAGGACAGCGAATCTTCACTGTACCTTGCAATGTCGTCTATTTCATAAGAGACTACAGACAATGTTACTTCGTGGGAGACGTTGCCACTTTTTACGAGGTATAGCTTGCAGTTTTTTTCATCTATGATCGGTATGCGGATCCCATTGTAGGTTTGAAAATCGACCAGGCCTATGCACCTTTCCCCCTCCAGGTCGAGTGGCGGAAAGTGTACTGCATTCAGCTCGCAACAACGCCCCGTCAAGGTAAGTGTTATCGACATGACTAATGGACTATCGACCTGACGATGTATAGCCATTTTATACAATGACTTGTTACTTGTACAAACGAACCAGAAAACTAAGAGACAAATGTCCACAGTTCCATGTGTTAGGCATCTGCTCCTTCTCGTAGTTTTAAGTCGGCTTCATTCCTTTCAGGTGCCGTCGCAGTTCGGGTAAAGGACGCAAATTACCGAAACTGTCATAATACTTTGCATGTTTTCCATATTTCACATAAGTTACCCAGTGCAACCGGGCCCGGCTGTCGTGTTGAGAATAATTATGGCACATTCGTATCTCTTGGCTTTCTGTGGCAATTCATCTCTCATAAACACTCCGCGAAAGTTAGGTATTTTCAATTTGCGCGCAAAGAGTTCAAAATCTACATTTGAGAGTGGCCGTTTCGGTAGATATTTCATTAACGCCTTTTCCTGTTGTGTCGCTTTTGCACATTTCCGCCTCCTACTTGGTATGGCCTTAGGTAGAGGACTCGACTGTTTTTTTACCCATTCCGATAGCTTTCATGTTTGCATTGTGCCTTTTGCCTTTGGACCTTGGACAACTGCTTCAGTTCGTTCGATGCTGTGTTGACGGCTCGGACGATACCACTCGTAGCTCCGATTATGCCTACAAGGGCCCCGGGTGCAGGCAAAAGCAATGGAAAAAATCCGCCGGTAGATGTTTATTTGTCTTGCATACTATTCTTCCCTTTGTCACTGCTTTTCGTTTCACTTGTGCCAGTTCCCATTTTAACCTGAGCCTTTCTCTTACTCTAATCGTCCATACCCATCTTCACCTTGGCCTCATCACATTGGATACACCCCACACTGCTCTTTTTTTTCTCAGAGTCCGGTGTCTGATGATTTTCTTATTTCGTCGACCTTCTGTGCAATTATCTTGTCTGCCTGGTGTCAGGTTTCCACATCGTTGTTTAGGGAGTAAGCAATATCGTGCTGCTTGTACACCTCGTCTAGTGCATTTATGCCTGTGACACCATGTGAACTTGTATCCGGGAATGTGCAGCTCGAATAGTAGATGTTGATCAGTGTATCGACGATCCTACTTCCAGCTATGGTCTTAACTCTTCGAGAATTCGCTGTGAACTGAGCGAGAAAAGTATTAATATGCTCCTTTTATACTTTTTTTTTTCAGCTTCATTCTAGACTTGGAATAGTACGGACATAAAGCGCTAATGATGCATATGCTTTGTCGCTTCTACGGTAAAGCATTCACAGCTTTGCGCAGCGCGCGTCGACATGAGATAACGACATGCAGAATGAAAAGTTCAAGTATGGCATTTCAGTGCAAACTCTGCCATAGGAGTTTACAGGGATTGATATTTTGAAGAGACATTCTAAAACTGGTAGCAGTGGTTCTCTGCAACTACAATCAGCACCACAATCACCACCACATACAGCACGGCAATCAGCACCGCACTTAGCACGACACGCATCGCAAGATAGTAGTGGTAACATATATATTATAAATCTAGATGTTACTCTACGCATACATATTACTGCTGAAGATGAAGCAATTTTACACAAATCACGACATGGTAGCCTACTTAAGAATACAGTGCACTGCATCATCGCATTACCATCAAATTGTGGCAAGACGTGCGTTCTACTGAGCCTGCTGGAAGAAGAGAATGGTCTTTGGTTCGAGAATGTGTAACTATATTCAAAATCGCTCCAGCAACCTAAATACCAACGACTGGCACGAGTAATGCAAGCTGTGGATAGTGTGGGTTATTTCCCGTGCAACGATAATGATGCAGTCGTGCCACCGAGTGAAGCATTGCCAAACTCGATATTTGTCTTTGATGACATTGCCTGCGAAAAACAAGAGTGCATCCAGGAGTACTTTAGCATGGGACGACACGCAAAGGTGAACTGCGTGTACCTCGGCCAGACTTATTCGCGCATACCCAAACAACTGCTCGGCGACAATGCAAACATGTTGGTGTTGTTTCGTATGGACAACATGAATTTGCAGCATGTTTACAAGGATAATGTAAATACAGACATTATGCTATCATATTTTAAGAGTCTGTGTCATATGCTGGAAAGACAAGTATGGATTTTTGACGATCGTTAAGGACTAGCGCCATATAATAGGAGGTACTGACAGGAATTCGATCAGTTCATCTTCGATCGTCGAGAATGAGTTAAAGCATATCGAAATCTCGGCAAAGTAGCCTCAAACTGCGTCTTGACAAAGACGAAAATGGAGGTTATCTCATAACAGGAAACTATGGAACCCGCGATGCTAGTAGAAGAATAATTCGAAATGTTGGTGAACCCAAACGGTTTGAGGATGCTGCTACTAAACATTTCGTCCTAGAAACTGGTAATGTCATCATCTCGGAACTGTGCAGTATGTTGACTGAACAAAAGACATTCTTTCGCAACTATTTGTCCAAGCTCGGGGCAAACATGTAGTGTGTGAAGTCCGAAATCGTTCACGATGTGGTGGCCATGGACGAGTATGTGACGAGTGTTCAAATGGTAAAATTCAAATTGCCGACAGATAGAATGTGGCATCTACACAAAAAGAAGAGAATTTGAAAAGGTTGAAATATTCAATAATCATACTTCGCTACCTCGATTTACCATCTCGTCACGAAAACGGATATTCATAACCACAGCAGGGACATATTGGATGCCTGCAGCGAACGGCTGTGCAAGATCGAAAGTATTTTGATGGAGATGCACTACTAATCCTATAAAAGAGAGCAACAGTAACTATTTTTATTCATTGCGATGTCGGACATTACCAGCGACTTTCATCGAACGATTCAATCTGTTCGCTCGAATTATTTAATAGCCAAAAGGGCTAAAATTTCGCGCGACCTTATAAATGAAGAAATTTTTAAACCCGTTTCTCGTCGTCTCGAAGATTTTAAGGAGAGCGATGGAGCACTCATAGTCATGAGACCGAAATTGACGATACTGCTGAGTCTATGAAGAAGCGGAAACATGATTATATACAAACAGATCGGGACGGTGGATCGGATGCGGATTTGTCATACAAGAAAAAGGCACGGAAGAAAGTCATCAAACTCAATCCTCTGGTTCGTAGCTACCTAGGATCGTACACATCTCGCAATAATGATAAGACATTCGGCACATACAGGCATAATGATAAATGGTTCCTCGGTGGAATACAAGACGTTGCTCGAACTCACGCATGCACTTTACCTGTAATATTAAAAATTAATATTTAAATTTATTTATAATCAATGGGATAATAAACAGAAATGGAACCACAAAATGCCATAAATATCCTTCATGTTCAAGGGTGGTCACACATTTCTTATATTAAAACAAAAGTTGTCATTTTGTTTTCAAATTTAATTTATTTACTTTTCCCCGGGAAGGGGGTCCTGATATCCCCCCGGCTATGCCCCTGTATTTACCTATGTATCTTCAATGAGCATAATAATCAATCTTGTGCTTTCCGCAATGTAACAAACTTTTACAGGTTGGAAGGCCAAAAGAAGGCAAAACTGTCACAATATTAAACTTAAGGTTTCTATGTGTGCCTGTTAACATTACTAACGCTCTACTGCTCAAATTATCTACTTTAGAAACAAATATATTTTATTAACAAACAACCACAGCTAGTCGATTGCACCGTGCTGTTACTTACGTCTTATTGCTTTTAGACAAAGTTATTCTGAAAATAAACGTTTTCTAACAATTACATAAGTTATAAACAGAAATAACGTATCACATAAAAGATTTCATTTTGCGACGGAGATTTGAACTCTGAAGCTTAAAATTATATTACGCAGACCCGCGCACCAGCCCACTGAGCTACAGACACACAGCCTGCAGAATTTTCGTGTAATACATATATATATATATACACACACACACACTCACACACATACACACACAGAGGTGATAAAAGTCATGGGATAGCAATATGCAAATATACAGATGACGGTAGTATCGCGTACAAAATATATAAATGGGCAGTGCATTGGTTGGGCTTTCANAATATACAGATGGCAGTAGTATCGCGTACAAAATGTATAAATGGGCAGTGCATTGGTTGGGCTTTCATTTGTAGTCAAGTGATTCATGTGAAAAGGTTTCTGACGTGTTTATGGCCGCACGACGGGAATTAACAGATTTTGAACGCGGAATGGTAGTTGGAGCTAGACGCATGGGACATTCCATTTCGGAAATGGTTAGGGAATTCAAAATTCCGAGATCCACAGTGTCAAGAGTGTGCCGAGAATACCTAATTTCAGGCACAGCCTCCCACCATGTACAACGCAGTGGCCGACCGCCTGCACTTAATGACCGAGACCAACGACGTGTGCGCAGAATGGTCA
>NQII01009923.1:59486-85436 GCA_002778355.1 Clitarchus hookeri
TTTTTTTTTTTTTTTTTTTTCGTATGATTAAAAATATGTCTATTGTACAATACGTAACGTATAAATATTGTGTGTACTCCCTCACAGCAATAATACGAATCATCTTTCATGAATCGCTATGCACGCTTGGTCGTATTCAAATTCGCCTCCCTACCTGGCATGAAAGTCATTATATATTATTAAACATAGTAACTTCGCCGGGTGACCCTCCTTTCGAAGTAATGAGAACGGACGATATCAGGAGCTTATACCTTCGTAGAGGTAGTCTTTCCCCGGGCCCATTGTAATCCTGTTATCGCCGTCCAGTTATTACCGAAAATAACCGCACGTGGAAGGCAGGAGATGGGGGGAATATGGGTTGTAAGGAGAAGAAGGGGTGGGTGTTGGAGGGGAAATTCAAGAAGGGGGTGCGAGTTAAATAGGCGTCGCCACCACGCGGGCGAACACGTCGTTGTTTTATGTCCCCTGGCAAGGGCTCTTCCCTGATTGGTACATAAACATTCCTCTACCTTTGTGTGCGAACTGTGTCCCGGCTCTTCCCCCACCCCGTAGCTGGGAGACAATGGAGGGCTGTGAAATAGACGCGGGCAGCATTTTATTATTACTCTACCCCGTATCCGCCACCCTCTCTGTTTTTGGATGCTATTGAGAACCACTTTTTGCCCTCGTTGAGTGTCCTTTTCGCTTTGTGTTATCTTACAAGCGGCTTTCTCGATACAGAAAGGCCATTTCTCTCCATCCCTGTGTCTTTGTCGCTTCTCTCCTTCTCGCTTCCCATCCCCCCATACGTCTGCGCTGAAAAATGCGCATGGACGCGCTGCCTAAAGTGAGTCACTCTTTTCTTTCTGTTCTCGGTATTCTCCTCTTCCCGCCCTTTGCAGATANCCCCATACGTCTGCGCTGAAAAATGCGCATGGACGCGCTGCCTAAAGTGAGTCACTCTTTTCTTTCTGTTCTCGGTCTTCTCCTCTTCCCGCCCTTTGCAGATAAAGCATTTGTAGTTCAGCATAAATTTTAAAATAAAAAACTATAAAGCGATAATATTTATATTTTACGGCGAGTAAGAGGCTATATAAAAAAAGTTATTTCACGTTTCTTATGCTATTTTTTTACAATTGTCACTTAAATAGTGACACATTTCTCTAAAACATAGTTCGCAAAACCATACAAACCAGAGGCTGTCGTATGCCGCTAAATAATGTACAAGGAAGCCACTGGCTATGTCCTTGCACGTCAGAAAATCGAAATATCCTCCTTCACATTGGTCTGTCAGGTCGTTCAGAACCCATTCACGATGAATGGGTACTGTCACGTGTCCATCACTGCCAACATAACAAAAATGTGAAGTCAGGACGGCTCACAGTAACCGGGAATTTCCCACGACGTGGCTCCTTCATTACACTGCAGTATTGCACATCAAAAATAATAATACGTTGGTAATACCAGGTATTTGAGATAAATCTGTGCTAAGCGAAAATTCAGTGCTAACATGTCATGCATGGGTTATCTATACTTAGGAAGATAATTGTTTAGTTGCTATATGTCATGCGCTTTGTCGTGTGCTCACCGATGAAGAGAATTGTTTAGTTGTAATGTGCATTATGTTCGTGCTCACAGATGACTGTGCTAGAAAATAATTGTTTAAAAGTTATTTATTGTCTGTAAATACTATGTGAGGTGTCTGCAGATGACTACTAAAACAGAATTGTTTAGTTTATATTAGTAAATGTAATGTTATGTGATCATAGAAGAGACTGCTAGAAGAGATATTATGTAACTTATCATGTCCGCTGTCGAACTTGTTTATAGAGCCCTTAGTATGAGCTTCCAGCTCTGTAGAGCAGGTCTAGATAAATAGAGAAAAAACTAACCTTGCTGTTACACGCAGTCAACTTAAAAAAAACACATTTATTTGTTAAATGACCACAATTTAAGTAATAAACAGTATGGCCGAACAATGCAGAACAATACCAGAACAGTACATTTTTGTTACAACTGGTTAGCAATTCTGGGATATAAGGGCCAAAAATATAACAATTTTAATTGCGCTTCACACAAAGGTGTTAAAAAGTACTTTAGCAGTTTTAAAATTATGTAAACCTACTTATCCGTACCTTCTGGTGAATAAAACTAACAATGCCTTCAAAATACTTTATTCCCTAGTCAAATTTTAAAATAATATGACTGATATAGTTTTCTTTCCGACTACCAAACAGAATGGCCAAAGAGATTAGAAGTAACCTCTCTTCAGTGGCAGCAGCAATTGTACAAACAGAAAAGACAAGTAACACTACCCGTGTTAAAGTACATACAGTTAAATTATTGTAACACGACCCGTGGTAACGTGGTAACGTACACTCCGTTAAATTATTGTATACTCTCCGCTCGCGTGGACCACAGAATTATTGTTTAGGTTTTTTTTTTTTATAAAGTTGAATTTTATTTAGCTTTAATACATATTACAAAACTCATCGTCTCGGTGAATTAAATGGTAAAAACACTTATTAGTATTTCTCTGTTATAGATAGATATATGCTATCGCTTAGTATTTTTAGGTCTTTTTATTCTACACAATTCTTTACTACACGATATTGTTCCATCTTTAACGGTTTAGACAACATATTGCAAGAGAGCGCGCTGGCGGCAAACTTTTTTCCGACTTGATTCACTATCAAGGTTTGTAAATTTTTTGAGATATTTTCTCGCGATAAAAAGTAGCCAATATCACCTTTCATCCCCCAACTATTTCTGTTCAAGAAATTACGTCAATCTGTTGCTCGGTTTCGACGTTGAATTGTTATTCCTTTTGTGTACTTTTTCCTTTTTCCAATAAGGATTTCCCCGAGGGAATGAGATATTTTCTCGGGACAAAAAGTAGCCTATGTCACTTCCCGGCCCACAACTATCTCTGTGCAAAAAATTACGTCGATCCGTTGCTCCGTTTTGACGTCGTCCCACACTAACAACTTACATAGATGCAGCATTGTACCCCGAGCGCTATTTTTACTTTAAAAATTTTCCCGACGCAATAAGATATGTTTTCGGTATAAAAAGTAGCCTGTGTCACTTTCCGGCCATCCAACTATCTCTGTACAAAAAATGGTGTCGATCCGTTGCTCCGTTGCGACGTGAAAGAAGGACAAACAAACAAACAAAAACACTTTCGCATTTATAATATTAGTTAGGATACTTGCAAATTATTTAGTTAAAAATTTGAAGTTAATCTAATAAGCTGACTTTTTTAATTGGGGCAATAAACTCGCAGTAAAATATTATTATGAAAGTTTTTAAACATGTTTTTATATCTCGTTAACTTTGCTGTATATGCCCAATTATTATTAGTTTTTAGTTTCTGGTCAGTGCAAATATTGTGCTTCTCGCATTAAAAAGTTCCAAAATACAATTATTATGACCTGGGTACTTTACTATCATATATTTTATTTCGTCCACTGTGCATAAATAAAATAACAATGAAAGTAAAAATTATTTTATGAAAAAGTTTAGATTAGCAAACTGATAGATAAATAAATCTTTTAAATCTATTACGTAATAGCATAAGAGTTAACATACTTGCTACGCGAAAATGTAATGGTTATGCGCGATTGCGACGAGGATCTGTATATAAGGTGTGATGTGGTCGAGGCGACCCTGGGCTGGTAGTGTGTAGAATTGCGCGGTGCCATAACCCAGTGGAGAGTTAGTGATGTGGGTCATTCGGTCGACAGCCCTGGGAGCCCTGGAGTCCTCCATCAGTTTGCAGATAATGTTGTCACGTACTTACTGTTACACTATTAGTAGGCTGTCTTATGTAGTAATATGCTTGAAAATTATGCGAGGTACTACAAAGGGTGTAGTGCCATACGTGTCCCGGAGGACAATAATCAACGCACATTGAACTTCGTAAAGCTGTTTATTCACTGTGCTTGATTGCATGTGAATAATGAAAGAATATGGACCCAGCACTTATGGCCTGTGGGTGACCTTAGTGTGAAAATGAGCCTGGTGTTGTGCGGTTACGCGGTAGCATTAAGCTCTCTGCTGAGAGTGCAGATGGTTCTCCCCTCGGTACAGCAAAGAAATAAAAGAAATCAAATGTTCCAGTCAATGAAGTTACTATTGCAGTGAAGTGATAACAGCCTAAATGATGGTACTGAGGGTACTCGCAGAGCGGGCGACCAACGCTGCTGGTCTGGCTTGAGTGATGAGACGAACTGGTAGAGTGACATCGGCTTCCCGTCACGAGTGACGAGAACCGACGTCAAATGCCTAATTGTAAAATATGACATGAACACTATGTAATATTATGGCAGTGGTGAACAATTTTATAAATTAAATGAAACACATTGGTGACACCCCCATTCATTAAAAAATGTCTGTTAAGGTTGATGTTGTGATGCTGATGGGAGTGTCACCTCACTAAATTAAATGTTACAAGGATGGAGACCTTTATAGGCAATCTCCCTTTTTGAAATCAAAATTGCTCTTTTAGAATGTCGCTGCTACGATGTAACGACCAATTGTCCTTGCGCCCAACAACTGTGGCTTTGGGGTAAACACTGTTTCGGATCGCCTACCTATTTATTGAAAAAGTTACTTCTTATAATAAATAAGTAGGGTGGTCTCTTGAGTTACATAATCCTTGTTGACAAGAAGGTGTAAGTTCCGTTATTGTCAACCTGCACTATGCACTCTTGGCCTGATGTGGTTGGTGCGGCTTGGTGTAGGTGGTGTGGTTGATGTGACTGTGGCAGTCAGAGTGGGCACAAGGAGCTCGTAGACACAAGGTTCACATTAAATGGCCCGTCCTCTGGTGACCACTAGACCGTGCAGTTCTCCATATGTCCCATCACGCCGTCCGGCGCAACAGGCAGTGGGTGGCTTCAGCTTGTGGCATGGCCTCAGTGCATAAGGCCTGCACCTCTGAGAGCTGACACTGGTTGCTGCTGGAGGGTCAGGGGACTGACCCAGACGAGGCTGATGTCCCATGACATGCATGTGTGGATGGGGGTTGTCACCACCCCATGAGATGCATGCTAGGTGGATCAGGTGGCACGGCTGCTTGGAGCAGCGGAGAGGGGTGGTAGACCCCTCCTCCTCTGACTCATCCTTGCAGCTATTGCTGCTGNACCCCTCCTCTGGTGACCACTAGACCGTGCAGTCCTCCATATGTCCCATCACGCCGTCCGGCGCAACAGGCAGTGGGTGGCTTCAGCTTGCGGCATGGCCTCAGTGCATAAGGCCTGCACCTCTGAGAGCTAACTCTGGTTTCTGCTGGAGGGTCAGGGGACTGACCCAGGCGAGGCTGATGTCCCATGTCATGCATGTGTGGACGGGGTTTGTCACCACCACATGAGATGCATGCTAGGTGGATCGGATGGCATGGCCGCTTGGAGCAGCGGAGAGGGGTGGTAGACACCTCCTCCTCTGACTCATCCTTGCAGCTATTGCTGCTGTGGTGTGGTCGTCGGCATGAAGTGGGTGTTGGCGAGGGGGGAGGAGAGAGTCCCAGTGAATGGCTGTGAAACCCCATTACACTCCCCCCATCGCTTTGGCCGACATCCCCCAGTGTGAAGTCCCCCGCTGGTGGTCCTGATGAGGGTGCTGCGGCAGAGCCGTCGAGTGAGCTGTCCCATGGGGAACTCTGTCCCATAGGTGCATCTGGCTACTCGCCATCGGTGGCATTCCTGGTGACANGAGTGAGCTGTCCCATGGGGAACTCTGTCCCATAGGTGCATCTGGCTACTCGCCATCGGTGGCATTCCTGGTGACATAGGGCATCATGATGCTGCAGATAGACCCTCCCAGGTCTGCATTGATGCGTGCAGTGTTTATGGTAGTGCTTAGTGGTGGTAATCCACCCTCGGGTACCTCTTCCTCCTCCACATCCCTTGTGGGTGTCGTGGGGGGGAAGAGGCGCCGGAGAATTTTTTAATCACTACCAGGACTCTCTATCGCGACTTCGCCTTGGTGATTGGTGTGTTGTTTTCATGGTGCTCGACGCCCTGCTGGTCAGGCATCATTACGCTCGGTGTTCCCACTGCCAATCGGAGGTCTTCACGATATACGGCAGCCCTCCTCTTGCTGCTCAGCCTAATGAGGTATGTGGTGTACCTCTGCAGCTTTACCACTGAATGTGGTCCACTCCATTTATAGGCGAACCCGGTGCAGAAGTTCTTCGTGCTGCTCGATTTTCTATGTTCCCTTACATAGACCAGTTGGCCAGGTGCTAACCGTTGTGGTNAGTTCTTCGTGCTGCTCGATTTTCTATGTTCCCTTACATAGACCAGTTGGCCAGGTGCTAACCGTTGTGGTGCTCATGTGGTGGCAGGCACCTATTCTTCGATGTAGCTGTCTTGGTTTCTGCGAGCTGCTGTTAACTCTGCCTCCCTGTGCTGTCTTTTGGCTGTCCCATCTTCTGGTTCGCCCACACCATCTGTCTGGCTTGCAGCAAATTCCTATGGTATCATTAGCTCGCGACTCTGCAGGATCGCTGCTAGATTCTGCCCTGTTGCTAAAGTCACCCATTGCATTATGGTCAATAGGGCGGAAGGTAAATGCTTGGCCCAACTGGTGTGGTCCTTCACCACTCTCAGGCGTAACTGAGTCTTGAGGTCTTGGTTTCTCCTCTTGGTGGGGTTTGACCTTTAGTAGTATATAGGTGTTGTATAGTGACTTGCCCCCCACCGAGTGTACAGCTCATGCCAGTACCTCACAGTGAACTGGGTACCATTGTCTGTGAGCAGTGTTTTTGGGTACCCCCAGCAGGGGTGGAACNGAGTGAGCTGTCCCATGGGGAACTCTGTCCCATAGGTGCATCTGGCTACTCGCCATCGGTGGCATTCCTGGTGACCAGCGCTGTGACATATGGCATCATGATGCTGCAGATAGACCCTCCCGGGTCTGCATTGATGCGTGCAGTGTTTATGGTAGTGCTTAGTGCTGGTAATCCACCCTCGGGTACCTCTTCCTCCTCCACATCCCTTGTGGGTGTCGTGGGTGGGAAGAGGCGCCGGAGAATTTTTTAATCACTGCCGGGACTCTCTATCCCGACTTCGCCTCTGGTGGCGATTGGTGTGCTGTTTTCATGGTGCTCGACACCCTGCTGGTCAGGCATCATTACGCTCGGTGTTCCCACTGCCAATCGGAGGTCTTCACGATAGACGGCAGCCCTCCTCTTGCTGCTCAGCCTAATGAGGTATGTGGTGTACCTCTGCAGCTTTACCACTGAATGTGGTCCACTCCATTTATAGGCGAACCCGGCGCAGAAGTTCTTCGTGCTGCTCGATTTTCTATGTTCCCTTACATAGACCAGTTGGCCAGGTGCTAACCGTTGTGGTGCTCGTGTGGTGGCAGGCACCTATTCTTCGATGTAGCTGTCTTGGTTTCTGCGAGCTGCTGTTAACTCTGCCTCTCTGTGCTGTCTTTTGGCTGTCCCATCTTCTGGTTCGCCCGCGCCCTCTGTCTGGCTTGCAGCAAATTCCCATAGTATCATTAGCTCGCGACCCTGAAGGATCACTGCTAGATTCTGCCCTGTTGCTAAAGTCACCCATTGCATTATGGTCAATAGGGCGGAAGGTAAATGTTCGGCCCAACTGGTGTGGTCCTTCACCACTCTCAGGCGTAACTGAGTCTTGAGGTCTTGGTTTCTCCTTTTGGTGGGGTTTGACCTTTAGTGGTATATAGGTGTTGTATAGTGACTTGCCCCCCACCGAGTGTACAGCTTATGCCAGTACCTCACAGTGAACTGGGTACCATTGTCTGTGAGCAGTGTTTTTGGGTACCCCCAGCAGGGGTGGAACTCAGTTTCCAGTGCCCGTGGAATGGTGCGTGCCTGTGCACTGAAGACTGGGTAGGCTTCGGTCGATCTGGAAAACCCATCACTCACGACCAGGATGAACCTATTCCATGTGGAAGTGCGAGAGTAGGGGCCCATCAGATCTGAGGATACCATGTCGAATGGTTCCTTTGGCACCCTGTGCTGCTGTTGGGTCATCCCATCTGCTCTCCTGCTCTTGAAATAGTTGCAGGGGATGCACTCCTTCACATACCTGCATACATCCCTACTTGCTCCTTGCCAGTGGAAATGCTGGTGGAGAATCCTGGCTGTCTTGGTTGCCCCAGGATGGTCAGCAAAATGGCTACTGTGTGCGTGCTTTAGTACGTGTTCACATGCTCCTTTTGGTACATAGTGACACTAGGTCATATCGGGATACTGCCGACGGGTCTCAATGCATGTGTCCCGGATGTGCCGTCACTCACCATCTCCTTGGATGATTTCTGCATTCTTGGCCCATGTTTGTGCGCATTGATGTTGGGCGTTGGTGAACAAGATATTGATTTCATCGAACCTAGGTCCCGTGTTCGGTGTGGTCTCTATGGCATTGCAGGTTACTTGTCCATCGTCTGTTGTCGTTGCGGTGTTGTCCCACTCGTCCATGTGGTCTGCTACCTCAGTGCCTGGTACTCTGGACAGTTCATTGGCCAGTTGATTCTCTGTTCCGGGGACATGTGGCACAATGAAGTCGTACGATTGTCACAACAATGCCCACCAGGTGAGTTGCTCTTGAAGGATTTTCTGTAAAATTTCCCTGTATGCTTCTGGCACTTTGTGGTCCAGTTCATCCAACTGGAGGTTGGGGTGTAATTCGTGGTCCGCGGTTCAAGTTCGGAAATTGTGCGCCATTCTTTTTGGCCAAAATGGATCATGCTGGCCCCTGGCTCTACTATGGTATTTTGTTCTGTAAGCCGGGTAAACAAAGTATGGCATCTTCCCGCAGGTCTGCCGACGATAGACCTGTAGTGATTGTTTCTATGTCCCTAATTCAGACAGTGACTATCACTTCTCCGAGGGTTTGCCCTGTATGTTGGTGTGTGGCTAAATGTACAGTTTGTTTTGCAGGCCTTATCACTTCCACATTTACGAACTACTCTCTCACCAAATTATTTGATGCAGCTGTGTCCCTAATGCTAAACACTGGATGTTATTCAGGGTGACTGGTATCCCTATCATCCTGTGTGTGCCCTTTGTTATTTGTTGTAACACAATTTGTTGTGGAGTGGGTGTTACTGTGAGTTGGATTTGTTTATGTGTCTGTGTTACATGCTTTTGTTTTGCCGGGGGCAGTGAGCATCCGGCTCGCATACCCCGCCAGCTAGTTTCCCGCCGGTGGTTTCCTGCCATTGTCTACCTCCTCCAATTGCTCTTTGTGGTTAGAGCATTCACAATGCCAGTGGTATTGTTGGCCTGGACAGTACCTGCATTGAAAAGGGTAACATTCCCTTCTAATTGCTCCCCTCTGCGTGGCTTCAGCTGCCGCGCTTGGGCCAGCTGTTAAGGTGTAGCAAGTCGGCTATTCCCCGTGTCTTTATGAGTTGTTCGGATCACCCCTTTCATGCTGTGTCCAGCTGATGGCCGTGGTTGGTATGCACATCCCGTTCCCTGCTGTGCACTTTCTTTTCGGTATTGGCCTGGTCTAAGAAGACTGTGGACCTCATGAACTAATCCACACTGCCATGTATAATTAGTGCCAGGGCCAATTTTAATTCTGATTTTAATGTTTATGCTATTACTTCCAAAATGTCTGAGTCTCGCATATGTGAATTAAAATGTCTTATGATATGGGCTTTACGGGTGGCAAATGCTGTTAGTGATTCATAATCATCCTGTGTCTCAAAAATGGGATTTCTTTGAGCATGTAATGTTCCACATGCTGTGTTGTAGTGTCTGAGGAAAGCACTTTAGTATTCGATCCATTGTATGCCATAGTGGTCAATGGACCACCACCATGTGCATTGCCTATGCAGCGAGGCCACTCTGGTTCACTGTCACTGTACCTGCCCAATCGTCCTGTGTAGTCGCTCAGGAATGCCTGCAGGTCCTTGTCAGTGTTCCCTACGAAGATAGTCAGCTTCAGAAATTGGGCTGGTGTCGTACCCGTCTCTGTTGTTGGTGCCTCAACTGCTGGTGTTGTAGTCCTGCCAACCTGCTGTGGCAGAGGCCACATGAAGCAAGGGGTGGTGTGTGGCACCAATGGGTTTCCCCATGGTGCTGCTACTTTGTCCACACCCATTTAATGCGCAAGCAGGCTCTGTTGATGTCTCTTATTTTCACTGCCTTCAGTGAGGGGGCATGGCACTGTCACTCGTGGTACGTTCGTGCACTGTTCGTACAGGAAACATCCCGAGATGTTGCTTACCGTGTTCTGTTTGGTTGGTAGCACTATTTGTTTACATTTGTCATACATAGTTCAGCCATAGTTATCTGTGGATGCGCTCTCTATTCCTGTGAGACACTCGGCATGGTAATTTCTATGACAAATTACGCACCGTATTGGCCCGTGTCCAAGACCTAAAAATAAGATTTGTTTCTCGCAATGTCGGTTGCAAAAATTATTAATTAGTAAATTTTCCAAAAATTGTTATGTTAGCTGTGAAATTAAAAATTATCCTGGTTACTTTAAATATTCCAAAAATTGTTATGGCTGCTGTGCGAGTGCACACTTGCCTGCTCGTCTGTCCACGCGACCGATGTTACCTCGGACCACTTGGGGTCTGTTGCATTCAGTGCACAATGGCACTCATTTGCAGTCACAGGTACTGCTCCAGGCATTCTCTATTTGTTCCCTGTTATTCCTTTTAATGTCTTCTGCGAGTCGTCTCGCATTTGTTAATTCACGGCATGGACATTTAGAATCCCGAAATGGATTCAGTTGTGTTAAAGGATGCATGCACTTCAGGCATAAAGTTTGTACTTTTTTGTTGCTAGTGCACCAATTTAAATTATAAGCACCCAGCACTGTTTCGGCCATGTGGCTCAGTGCGGTTGCCATGGTGACATGTTGTTTACACCACGGTTGCAGGGACCAACTCTCTATCTGCCCACACGGGGGGATGGGATAGTGTCCCGTTACCTCGAGAGTGGGTGGGGGTGGTGGCTGCTACACTCATGCATGCCCGGGGTGACTGCACTGCTCAGGAATGTCAGTGGGGTGGTCGCTTTCTGCCCAGCAATTGCAGTGCTGGAAGATGTCTGCTTTGTTTGATGCACGAAAATGGCAGCTTTCCACAAAACTGAATTTTCATATTCTGGTCCAAAAGATTTAGATTGAATTAAATTTGCAGCTGAGAGCTGCTGAGCACTTTGCCTTATTGCCTGTTATTTTTTGTGGTGAATACTGACTGTATATATTATGTTAATTTTTTTTTGTTGATATAAATGTTGATAGCAAGTCTTGCATGCTTCGTGAAATTATGATGTGATCACACATTGACACAATTATTACGTGAATTTTGGTGATGAATTCTTTCGACGAATTTCTTTGTTACCGAAATGTTTGTATTACTGTCATTAAAATCCTTAGAAGACTTTAAAAATTATGTGTCATGCAGAGTACGAACAAAATTTAACACTGAATATACGACTTTGAATTATTATTGTTTTACGTGTTTCGTAAGACATATATGGTGCCCTGTAAAATTTATTTTGCCCACATTTTTTGCGTTTTTTGTTTGATAATTACATGTACATATAACAAGTAACTGAAAAGTTTTTTAATTTACGGTACACGTAAAATATAAGCAATGCATTCGTGATTTGTGGAATTGCCACATGAGTTGTCTTGCAACACAGCCATGTGCGTGCCACGTGTTGTTATTGGTCTGTGATCTAGCGCGTGTTGCATAACGTACAGAAAGATACTTATATGTCCTTTTAGAGTTAGGCATGATACATTTACACTATATAGCACACTAAAATGTAATTTGTTGTTACTTGCATGAAACGACTTTGCATATAAACATGATTTTACCTGCAGTTTCTAAACTGGCCAAAATACGTTCAAGTGTGCTCCTCTGCGCAAGAGGGGCCTACATGTCCCGGAGGATAATAATCAATGCACATTGTACTTTGTAAAGCTGTTTATTCACTGTGCTTGATTACATGTGAGTAATGAAAGAAAACGGACCCAGCACTTACTGCCTGCTCGTGAACTTAGCGTGAAAATGAGCATAGTGCACGGATATGCAGTAGTATTAAGCTTTCTGGTGAAAGTACATGTGGTTCTCCCCTTGGTACAACAAAGAAATAAAAGAAATCAAATGTTCCAGTTAATGAAGTTACTATTGCAGTGAAGTGATAACAGCCTAAATGATGGTACCGAGGGGGCTCGCAGAGCAGGCGACCGACGTTGCCGGTCTGGCTCGAGTGCTGAGACGCACTGGCAGAGTGAGATCGGCTTCCGTCACGAGTGATGAGAACGGATGTCAAACGTTGAATTGTAAAATATTATATTTACACTATGTAATATTATGCAGTGGTTAAGAATTGTTTAAATTAAATCAAACACATTGGTGACACCCCCATTGATTAACAAATGTCTGTTAACGTTGATGTTGTGAAGTTGCCAGGAGTATCACCTCACTAAATGAAATGTCACATGGAGACCTTTATAGGCAATCTCCCTTTTTGAAAATATAATTCCTCTTTTAGAAATAAACATTAAATACACTAAAACATTTTCTTGTGGAAAGTGTCTGTATTTCACTTCCTGTAATGGGTTTGTATTTAACTGGCTACAGTGTTGCCAGGTGGCTGTCTCCTGAAGGGATGGACGTGTCCACCTGGGCAAAGGGGTGTGGGTTGCCATGCTCGGTTGCTCTTAACACAATAAAACACACCTTTGACTGTAGCTGTGAATGAAATGATGTTGTTTGATGTGTTTGGAAAAATGCTGCACACTACTGGTAACACTTTGGGGCATTTAGTACTTTAGCTTCAACCTACAGGCCACTCGATGCCACTTGGTGGTGCCGCATGTCGAATGTCGCGGTGCAAGCTGCTACGACATAATGACCAATTGCCTGTGCGCCCAACGGCTGTGGCTGTGGGATTAACACAGTTTTGAATCGCCTACCTATTTATTAAAAGAGTTACCTCTCTTGTAATAAATAAGTAGGGCAGTCTCTTGTGTTACGTAATCCTTGTTTGCAAGAAGGTGCAATGTCCGTTCTTGTCAACCTGCACTATGCACTCTTAGCCTGATGTGGTTGGGGTGCAGCCTGGTGTAGCAGGTGCGGTTTGCCGACTGCGGCAGTCAGAATGGGCACAAGGAACTCGTTGACGTAGGGTTCACGTCAAGTGTGTATCTCTTACTGTTAAGGGATAGTTGCTATTTCGATTGTAGCACAGCCTTAATACTCGACTTAAATTCACTCATATGTACCTGTGAGTTGGAAACCTGAAAACATTTGCTTTAGTGTTAGCAATTTTATTGCTCAGCATGATGAGTGACAGTGTCTAGAATTCAGCATGTTATTCGGCATTTCAGCAATCAAGAATGCTATTATATTCACACAGTGCATATAACCAAGCATTCTTGAGGAAAATCAGATCAAAATTCTGTTGCGTGCCAATCCCCAGCTCTTAGTGTCCTATCGTCCCACCACCACTACACAGCTAGCGCATCTTAACTCCTGGGTTCACCAAACCTGAACCACAGAAGGCCTCTACAAACTCCAACTGGAACAGCATTTCATAAAATGCCCAGCAGAGATACCATGCCGCCACCAGAATCAAGCAGCCATCCCACCTCCATTCCCCTATTAGGTAACTTTTGGGTATGTACTCTTTTAGGCCGGCCGAACACCCCATAATTCATCCCCAGTAGCAAGAACTTATATGGTCGAGGTTACCCAGAGTTGGTTGAATGTTGTATTGCCTGGCACCATAACTCAGTGGAGAAAATTATGATGAGGGTCTTCCAGTCGATGGTCCAGGGGGCCCTGGTTGGTAATCTCCATCAGTTGGTTGATGAGTTGTCATGGACTTACGTTGCACTTTTATAACCTATGACGAGACGGTAGGCTGTTTCGTATGCCTGAAATATATTAAATAAATGTGTGTGATACTACGAAGGATGTAATACCCTGCAATGAATTGACACTGATTTCACNCCTGAAATATATTAAATAAATGTGTGTGATACTACGAAGGATGTAATACCCTGCAATGAATTGACACTGATTTCACTTGGTTGAGAGATTTATTCACAGTCCTTACTACAGGTGAATAATTCGTTAATGATGCATGATAATGGACCCAGCACTTAACTGGTGAAAAACATGTGGTCTTATATTGAGACGCGGTTGCGTTAAACTCCCAGGTGAGAGGGCGGTTGGCTCTCCTTCCAGTACATTAAANGTCTTATATTGAGACGCGGTTGCGTTAAACTCCCAGGTGAGAGGGCGGTTGGCTCTCCTTCCAGTACATTAAAAATAATACGAATGTTCCGGTGACTAATATATCACTATTGCAGTAAAATGATTGCAGCCTATTTGCGGGTACTGAGGGGGCTTGCGGAGCGGGCGACCAACGCCACCGGTCTTGTCCGGGTGCTGAGACGAACTGGTCCGAATGGTGTCGGATTTCATCACAAGTGGCGAGAACCTAAGTCAAATGGCGAATGAATGAAACATAACATGAGGACACTGTGAAATGATANTTTCATCACAAGTGGCGAGAACCTAAGTCAAATGGCGAATGAATGAAACATAACATGAGGACACTGTGAAATGATAGTGATGGTGAAAAATTGTATGAATTAAATAAGACACATGGTGACATCCCCATTTATTAACAAATTTCTGTTAATGTTGAAGTTGTGGAGTTGACGAGGAATGTCACCACACTAAATCATTTGTTACAATGCTGGAGGCCATTATAGGCACTCTCTCTTTTAGAAAACATAATTGCACTTAAATAAATACACATTAAATAAGTTATTACATTATCGTATAAAAGTGTTTGAATTTCACTCCTGATGATGCATTGAAATTACACTGGCTACAGTGTCTCCTGAAGGGATGGACGAGTCAACGGCTGTGGCTTTGGGGTAAACATCGTTTTGGATTGCCTACTTATTTATTAAAAGAGTTACCTCTTGTAATAAATGAGTAGGGTGGTATTTTGAATTGCGAAATCCTTGTCGGCAAGAAGGTGCAAGTTTTGTTCTTGTCAACCTGCACTACGCACTATTCGCCTTATGTAGTTTGTGTGGCCCGGTGTAGCTAGTGTAGTTGTAACTGCGGCGGGCAGAGTGGGCACAAGGAGCTTGTGGACACTTGGTTCACGTCAGAACATAGGGGAAGTGAAGGCCATGTTAGGTTATTAATGGTACCTGCAGTCCAGCGACTCCATGTGTGCCATTCATCCAGTAATCATGCCCTGGTTTTCGAAATCTAAGTGAAGTGAGAGTGTATTGTATGTAACCCTTAATTTTTCCAATAAGGTAAACACAAAATTATTCTTATTCGGATTACGGTAAGTAACAAACCCATGTTCATTGTGCAGTTATTTTGTCTACCTACACCTTGATGCATACTGTGTCCTTCCACCCTTAACCCATTCATCCCGCTAAACCAGCGCAGCAACGATGTGCCCTCTACTGGGGACAAGTTGACTAGAACGTGGTGGTCATCCCCTCCATTACTCCCAATGCCAGTGACATGCACAGGAGTGCACCCTACCTTCGCTACTCTCTGGGTACTGCCAGAGACAGATAACCATATCCCTTTCATGCCCTCAGGAGACATATTTTGAGGGCATGATCATTCTGGTCTGCCAATATTACCAAAAGACATACCCAGTAAAAATGCTGCTAGGGAAATTAATGCAACGAAGGGGGCACAGTGGTTACAGTGCTCGTGAATCCCCTTGTGTGCCACCCTTCATTTCTGTTCACGTCCTGTGCATGTGCTGTGTGTGAATTGTAAGAGTGCTTATGACCCATAAAAATATGGGTATTCTAAAGACAATATAAGACCAAGTTTTATGTGCGAATTCCAACAAACATGACTAGTTTAAAGATCATGCATCTTAAAAGCTCACCTCTCCAGGGGTGAGAAAGGACTCATCAACCACGAACCATCTGCTGCCATTCTATTATATAAAAAAAATTAAGTTAATGTGATTTTTATGTAAATTCATCTAAGTGTTCAAAATGTAAACAAAGCATCCCAACATACAACATGACATGGTCCAGGTTACCCAGGGCTGGTTTTGTGTTGGATTGCCCAGCACCATAACCCAGTGGAGAGTTAATGAAGAGGATCGTCCGGTCGATGGCCCAGGGGGCACTGGATTTCTTTCGTCAGTTTGTTGATGATGATGTCACGTACTTACTGTTGCACTATATATACCTTATGACGAGACTGTAGGCTGTCTCATACGCCTGAAATATACTATGAAATTGTGGGTGATGCTACAAAGGGTATAGTAACCTACAATTAATCGACACACGTTTAACTTTGTAAATCAGTTTATTCACTGTGCTTGCTTACAGGTGAATATTGCATGAAAATGGATCCAGCGCTTACAGCCTGCCGGTGACCTTAGCATGAAATAAACGTGGTTTTGTGTTGATACACAATAGTGTTAAGCTCTCTGGTGAGAGGGCGGTTGGCCCTCCTCTTAGTACAGTAAAGGTACTAAAAATATTCCGGTTGACTAATATATGACTATTGTAGTGAAATGATTGCAGCCTAAATGATGGTACCGAGGGCGCTCGTGGAGCGGGTGATTAATGTTGTCTGTATGGTCCAACTGCTAAGACGAATTGGCTGAGTGACCTCGGTTTCCGTCACGTGTGACGAGAACAGAAGCCAAACAGCGAATGATGAAACATAACATGAACACTATGTGATATGATAGCAATGGTAAAAAATTGTATAAATTAGATTAACAATTTGGTGACACCCCCCTTCATTAAAAAATGTATGTTAAGACTGAAGCTATGAAGTTGACGGGGCGTGTCACTGCACTGAAATACATGTTACAAGGATGGAGGCTTTTACAGGCAATCTCCCTTACAAAACATAATTGCACTTATATAAATACACCTTATAATGTTTTATTGTATAAAGTGTTTGAATTTCACTACCTGTGATGTGTCTGTATTTCACTGGCTTAAGTGTTACCAGGTGGCAGACTTCTGAAGGGATGGACGAGTCCACCTGGGTAAAGGGGTGTGGAATGCCATGCTTGATTGCTCTTAATACAATATAAAACACCCCTGACTGTAGCTGTGAATGCAGTGTCTGTGTTTAATGTGTTTGTAGAAATGCTGCACACTACTGGGTGACACATTGGGGGACTTATCACTTCAGCTCCGATCTACAAGCCAGTTCGATGCCACTTGGTGGTGCGTCACATCATATGTCGTGGTGCGAGCTGCTACGATGCAACAACCGATTGCCAGTGCACCCAATTGCTGTGGCTTTTGGGTAAACACCATTTCGGATCGCCTACTTATTTATTGAAAGGTTGACGTCAACCACCCGTCCACGAGTTCCTTGTGCCCACTCTGACTGCTGCAGTAACAACAACTACACCAGCTACACAGGCACGCACCAACCACATCAGTCCAAGAGAGCGTAGTGCGAGTTGACAAGAACGGAACTTGTACCTTCTTGCCGACAAGGATTACGCAAATCAAGAGACAGCCCTACTCATGTATTACAAGAGGTTACTCTTTTAATAAATAAGTAGCTGAAACTATGTTTACCCCAAAACCACAGTCGTTGGGCGGACTGGCAATTAGTTGTTGCGTCCTTGCAGCTCGCGCAGCTAAATACGACGCAATGCACCACCGGGTGACGTCAACTGGCTTGTATGCCAGAGCTGAAGTGACAAGTGCCCCAAAGTGGCATACAGTAGTGTACAGAATTTTTACAAACATATTAAACACAGTCACAGAATTCACAGCTACTGTCAGGGGTGTGTTTTATTGTAATAATAGCAATCAAGCATGGCATTCAACACTCCTTTTCCCAGGTAGACTCGTCCATCCCTTCAGGAGACAGTCACTTGGCAATACTGTAGCCAGTGTAATTTCACTTTATCATCGGAAGTTAAATTCAAACACTTTTATAAGATAATGTAATAACTTATTTAATGTGTATTTATTTAAGTGCAATTATGTTTTCTAAAAGGTAGAGTGCCTATAATGGCCTCCAGCATTGTAACAAATGATTTAGTGTGGTGACATTACCTGTCAACCTCACAACTTCAACATTAACAGAAATTTGTTAATAAAATGGGGATGTCACCAATGTGTTTTATTTCATTCATGCAATTTTTCACCATCACAATCATATCACAGTGTCCTCATGTTATGTTTCATTCCTTCGCCATTTGACTTAGGTTCTCGCCACTCGTGACGAAAGCCGACACCATTCGGACCAGTTCATCTCAGCACCCAGACAATACCGATGGCGTTGGTCGCCCGCTCCGCAAGCCCCCTCAGTACCCGCATATAGACTGCAATCATTTTACTGTAATAGTGATATATTAGTCACCGGAACATTAGATTTTTTTTTTAATGTACTGGAAGGAGAGCCAACCGCCCTCTCACCTGGGAGTTTAACGCAACCGCGTCTCAATATAAGACCACGTGTTTTTCACCAGTTAAGTGCTGGGTCCATTATCATGCATCATTAACAAATTATTCACCTGTAGCAAGGACAGTAAATAAACCTCTCAACCAAGTGAAATCAGTGTCAATTCTTTGTAGGGCATCCTTTGTAGCATCATCCGCATTTTGTTAGCATATTCTAGGAGTACGAGATAACCTACTGTCTTGCCATCCGATATAAAAAGTGCAACCATAAGTAAGTAAGCGATATCCATAAAAAAACTGACGGAGAATTACCAGGGTCCCCATGGGCAGTCTACCGGACGACACTCATCATTAGCTCACCACTGAGTTATGGTGCTGGGCAATATAACATCCAACCAGACCTGGGTAATCTCGACCACGTCAAGATTACCTTTTGTTATAAATGAGTAGGGCAGCCTCTTGAGTTATGCAAACCTTGTTGGCAAGAAGGTGCTAGTTCTGTTCTTGTCGACCTGTACTACGCACTCTTGGTCTGATGTAGTTGGTGCGACCCTGTGTAGCTAGTGTAGTAGTTGTGACTGCGGCGGTCTGAGTGCGCACATGGAGCTCGTGAACGCATGGTTCACGTCAAATGGACTGGAAAAGAGAGCTCCGTTGCTGAACCGAATAATGTTGCTGAAGTTCTTTTTTTACCAATACATTTTCTTTCTATGCGTAATTTACTTAAGCGAAATCATTACAAAGGGTAATTATGTCTTCTAGGGTAATGATATTATGTTTGTGTCTATTAATTTTCTTTGTATAAGTGCCATTGTATTTTTTAAGTGCAACTGACACATTTTTGTGTCGTAGTCCTGGTGGATTCTGCCATGATTTTTAGTTTGTTCCGAGTGCTTAAAAGAGTGGATGCGCATCGCATACACTGGGCGCTTTAATTTCTTTGAGCTTGATATTTAGTATTCCAATAGTGTTAATGTTTTTTTTAACTTAATTCTTTCTTTTGTAGTATGGGGGCCATGCCACTCTCCACCCCGCCAGCTCATATCGCACCGGGGATATAACACATTAAATTATATTCATTGGCGAGGTGCCACTTTGTTATGTGTAAACTACTAGCACACCATAGCTNACACATTAAATTATATTCATTGGCGAGGTGCCACTTTGTTATGTGTAAACTACTAGCACACCATAGCTGCTAGACAAGTGTAAGTGCCTCTTTGGAAGGATTCCAGTGAGTAGAAATCAATTCAGTGAAATGTGGTTGTTTCTATTTCACTGCCGGGCACTTCACAGCCCTATNTGGAAGGATTCCAGTGAGTAGAAATCAATTCAGTGAAATGTGGTTGTTTCTATTTCACTGCCGGGCACTTCACAGCCCTGTCTTGGTACCTGTCTTGGGTATTTTACCCACTGCTTCAACTCACTAGTAATGTCTAATTTACTGTGTTTTTGGTGTGTGAGACAGCCAGCTAACAATCTCACATGATACTTAGAGGTGTATGAAAGGGCCAACACACTTGTTAGGTAGGTATAATCTGATTTTCCATCATAACGACATCATCTCCATGTGGGCGAACAGCCAGCACCCTGGATGAGTCTCTCACGCTCTGGTGCCCTTCACAACTCTGCAAGTATTCTAGAACCTGGTACCATAAATCCAAGCTTCCTACACTTTGCTGCTGAGACCAAGACATCCCATCAACCTTTTCTCGGTTTTTCTCACTTGGGTGTGACCAAACACATGAAAGCCCTGGTGCCAGATTTTATATTGAATTTTATATTGCTCTCTGCTCTTATTTTTGTACTAATGAATAAGTCTTTATGTAAATTACCACTACAAAGGACTGGGGAAAACACTTTCCAATTTAATTACTATGACACATTTATGGTATAATAATTGCCAATTGTACTATTTACAGTGTTAAATCTGTTGTGTTACTGTATTTTGAAGTAGATTGTATAATCTTAAGTGTTTTCTAAGAAAATGTTTACTTTTTCCAAAACTTGATTTACTTCCTTTGGTGCCAGGCTGCTAAAGCTCCCTCATGGGCTGTCGCCATGATAATTAGTCAGGCTATCGAGTGTGTAGTAGAAGGGTGCGCCAATGCACTGAGATTGCCATAACAGCCTCGCATTAGTGGCATATGAGAGGTGGCCAACATCCTCGTAGATAGTATCAGTTATATTCCTGCAACAATCACAATTTATAGTCACCAAGGCGAACTGGGCTCAATCCCCAGCTGCCGCATTAGTGTCCTACACTCCAGATGCACCACACCAGCAGGCATGTGGGCAAGAGTGATAGTGTATTCAGTGTTATAATCAATCAGCATTCGTCAATATCGTTTATTCAGTGCTATGTAATTAATCGGAGTTCACCGATATAATTACATCAGTGCGACAAAATTGATCAGAGTACATCAGTGTAGTTATTCAGTGTCATAATTATCATGTGTATTTGTTCCTTGTATGTAAATTGCACCAGTGTCATTAATTATTCAGAGCTTAATAATTTAATCATTATTATTTATTGGTTGAGTGGATCTATTCAGTATTTATTTATATTATATTTATTGTGTTGAAAGACAGTCATCACATACCCAGCCAGCCAGGGACATGTGACATTACTAGGTTGGCAATACATTCTGCTGCGATGCAAATATTTAATATTAATATAACCCTGATTTATTGTGTATTTGTGCAAGGGTAATTGTGTTTTATTATGTAAATTGTATAGGTTAATTGTGTTTGATTATGTTAATCTAAGGTATATCATTTTCTTACATCTCGTTAGCATTTTAAGTCACATTTATGTTTCATCTTTCCACCGCTTGGCGTCAGCCGCGCTCAGGTAGCGGGAGCTGGCGCGGTTCACAGTACAGTACGCTTCATCACTTCAATGCGGGCGGACATGGTAAGTCTCTCGTTTTACAAGAACCTCGATGCCAGCCCCTGAAGCTGCAACCTCACTCAGTAATCGTATCATCACATCATCCACGAAATAACTTGTATTTTATGTTACATCGGACCAAGGGGAGAGCAGCATCACACACCTTAATTAATCGTAATCCATTAGTGTGTTACATTGTACGACCACGTGGTCACCACATGTCTGTTTCGGTTAAGTGTTCAATAAAATAATCATATTTCATATAACCAAAAGTGCATTCATTAATCCGGGCGTGCGCAGCGGCCATACAGCTCGCATTTTCCTATTACCTGACAGTGTGTTACCTCGAGCCCCCTAGGGTGATTAACCACGACCCGATCTCATTGCTCAACACTGAGCTAGCGCCCGGCACTTACACAGCTCGAGGGACACCGCGCGCCCAACCGTCTTCCTTCGACCTAGCACACGTCAGTGGAACATTAAAACTCTAATCGAACAACGCCAAAATTCTTGTATAAAATCAACATAATTTTTGATATTAATGAAAATGCATTTTATTTAATATGTAATCATTATCTTAGTGTCTATGAGTGTTCAGCGTGTGTATTTTATTTCCGTGTAGTTTAAAAGACTTACCATAAAATATTTTAAAACTCTATAAAAATGAATATTTAATTTTTTGATTTTTTGTATTTTATTGTAAACCATAATTCATGTCATGCAATTGGCAATGTATTTTCAAAGGCTATGTGTTCACTTTACTCATATTCATATTTTGTTGAGAAATATTCTGTTTTGGCAGGCGGCGGTCAACTACCTTTACCGCCACCGTGCCATCCCCTCTTCAGTCTGAGAGTAGAAGGCATCAGGGCAGGTCGTGTCACGCCGCTCGGGGGTGAAGCAACTAGGAACTTCAATCGCGTTCACTGCAATATAATTTTATCATACTGGAACAATTTATTTGACTATGTTCGTGCACCCCAAGTACACCTCCCTTCTGGAGGTTTACGGTACTAAGTTTAAAAGGAAATTGATTCAGTTGAAATTGGATTTTTAAGGGCACCAGCCCAGTTGAGCAGTGAGACTTATTCTCAAGGGGTGGGCTCTTCACCCGAGTGGCTGTTCCTGGACTCACCCCACTCCAACTGTGATGTTGTATTGTAGTAATAATCCTGTATACCTGCCTATATGAGGATGTAAGCCACCTCATACGCTGCTACTTTCCGAGTGAGATTGTTATGGCCATCTCCCACACCGATAGAATGCATGTGCACAACAATCACATCAGATATGGGATGCAGTAGTAGAGTGGGTAGAGGATCCAAAAAGCTACATGGCTGTGAAGCTGCCAGCAGTGAAATAAAACCACAGTTTTCTCTTGAGTTGGATTTTACTCACTGCTAAACTTCCTCCAAGGAGGCGCTTACATTTCCCCAACCACTCTGGTATGTTGGCCGCAGAAACAGATAAAATAGCACATAGCCAATGGGATTAATACATGGTAAAAATCCCGACTCCTTTGAGCTGGAGGGACCTGAGGGTGATGCTTCCTCTGGGTGATGAACGTTCAATTACGGTTCCATAGCAAAGAATGACTATTGTAAACTTCGTGGTGATTGGATAGCAAATTAAGAAGGCCCAGAGGCATGTGACGCGTGACCACCCCTGGCAAGAATTAGAGACCAACTAAATAAATTAGCGGAGACTGGCCAAGAGCTCAGCCAAAAAGTGTGTGACAGGCACTAGAAAATACAAAACGTACACTACAAAAAGAACAATTATACATGACCCTCCACTACGAAACAAATGAACACTTGTGAATTAATTTTAGTAAATAAATTACACAGAACAGAAATATGTGTTGTCATTACAGTTGTGAACCAACGTATTGTTGAAAAGCCTTGGTGCTGTCTCACTCAGTCTGTTGCCTCATTCATTGTGTTAAAAACATAATTAACACTGAAATAAAAATGTTACATAATAATTACGCCCCAATTTTTTCAAATGGTGGGGTGGAATCTGGTGGTTCGAGCTGGGCGAGTTTACTTTCACCCCAGGAGTGGTGTGGTTAGCCATGACTGATTGGCTGCGAAACAACAATGATAAATTTGTATTTATTACCTCAGAATTGCAAATTAAAGTGGCTGTCCACTAGAAAAAAATCGGATTGTCTTTACACCACACTCACACTGCACACCAATTCACACACTGGAATGTAATACATGTAGGGGTGTCGCTGGAACTCTGGAACCATTGTGACCCCCTCGATACATTCATTTCTCTGGTGGTATCTTTTTTTGGGGGGTTGTTTGGTGGTTATTGTCGGCCCGAATTATTATTCTGTCAAAAATTTCCTCTTGAGGGCATGGCCATGAGACGGTCACCTGACTCCAGCAGTTCCTTGAACATCGTGTGGGTAAGGTGCACTCATAGCACACCGCGCTGAGGCAGGAGTCCACGAGGTTTAACCGCTACATTCGGGAGGACTCACCCTAGTAAAGCGCACATCATAGCTGCACATATTTAGTGGGACGAACAGGCCAAGGGAGAGGGTTGTTGCCCATGTCAATGCTAGGATCCACCCTCAACTTCAAACCAATTATGTCGTGTCATACAATAACCCTGCAGCATAACACCAGCCACTTTACAACCACTCTGCCGGTCAGCAACGCTGAGGTGTTGGCAACAATGATTTTGTAATCTAAAATTTTGATGCAAGTTATGAAGCCCCCGACAGTAACTGACAGCATGACTGCTCTCAGTGTGTGCCTGTTTCTGACCGATTATCTAGGTGTCCGCCTGCACAAAACTCGAGCAATATGGTGCCATAAATTACAAAAAAGTTAATAACATATTCCAAAAATCAAACTAACACACAGAACATTAAAAAAAAAACAAGAATTACAAGAGACATTATGGAACTAAATTACTAAAAATGAGTAATGCATGGAAAATACGCATTTTGGGATGGATTAAATGAGTGGTTGTAATATTTACTTAAGTTGTTGTCCGAGTTGTTCCTACACTCTGCGCTGGCTATGGATTCGTCGANATCCCACACTCTGCGCTGGCTATGGATTCGTCGAGCACCCTCCCATGTGTGAAGTAAGGCGATCCTTAGTAGAGGGCATATAGCAGCAGCTCAACTGTGGTGGTTGGGGACTTTGTCACTAATGTGGTGAGGTGGGGTTCACGAGAACTCAAATAGATATTCACAATAATTTCACCTTTAAACCAGCTCCTTTAGGCTAATGAATAAAATTGAAGTGTTCCATATAGGAATACAAACAAATAAAATGTATATGTTCGTATAGTACAGAAATGTTTCATTGGTATCGTACAAGAATATAGATTATTCGTCTTTTAATCAATAGTGTTAACAACAATAGTGTTAACATCAACGGTGTTAAGTTTTGCTATGTGATCGGAGCTTTAATGAGATCAAATGAACCTTTTTTTTTTTATCGTGTTTGAACTGTCATGGCTGCCTCCTCATGTTTTCCTTATTATTAATTGCGGGTTGTACATAGTTAATAATATTTTGAAGCGTGGACTTGTATATTAAAGTTTTCGTATCATTTTGCATTAAATTAGGGCACAACTATGGTGAGTAAACAATGTAATGACCCGTAAAAGTTGTGCTGACAACTTATATAAACGGTACCCGCCTTTGGGCATGTGGCATGGTGTACAGAATCAAATTAACTATTTCCGGAATGGGTGTTTTCGAATTAATAGTATACTTAATCCTAAAGAAACTGCATTAGAAAGGGAACTGAATTTGATTGCCTTTTACACAATAGGACACATTTAAATGTGACATGAACTTGACATTTGAAAAAATGTACTTTTATAGGTACTCACTACTACTGATATGAATTTAAGTAACACCAGCTTTGCTACTACTTCAGGGCTATAAATTTAACTATGCCAATATATGATCAAGCCTTAAACACTGGTATTGAACTGTTGGAAACCAAAGAGTTCAGATGAATTTGTATTTTACCATTTGGGGACTAACGTACTTAACGATACCGGTACTAAATAAAAAATGTCAATGGTTATTATAGGCTTTTTTTTTTTAAATAGGCGAGCCCTTTCACAGTTTTGTAGGTCCTCTGGCATCCACGTTAGTAATCAAGAAGGTTGGATAATGAGATACGCCTTAGGGCAAGCCTTGCGCGCCTTAGGTCGGGTTTAGTAAATTGTTTGGTAATTATTAAATTTAGGGTCTTTTCTGTAAAAAATAGTTCACGGAAAATGGTATATCTACGCTCTACTAATGATGCAGAACACGAATATACTAGGGGCATTAACGTCCGATTAATTTCGTAATATATGCCCACCTAACCTAACAGAATCTAACCCCACGATGGGTGAATCACTATTTTACATTTTTTAACGAACCTAGGATTGTAAGGTTTTACACTAACCTAAGATAGCAGGGTTTGGTAATTTTCTAGTTTAGGGGCTTTTCTGAAAATAATTAAAAAAACTCCAGAAAGTGGTATATTTCGACTCTACTAATAACGTAGAACACGAATATACTAGGGGCATTAACGTACGACGAATTTCCTAACATGTACCCACCTAACCTAACAGAACCTAACTCCACGATGGGTGAATCACTATTTTACGTTTTTAAACTAACCTAGGATTGTACGG